>JBAMBS010000728.1:0-17066 GCA_037044455.1 Zygothrica quintamaculata | reverse complement strand
GATTATTTCTATCTCTTACATACTTTTCGGTTTTGCACATTTCCATTAGTTCCCTTTTAGCCTTTTTTAAAGGCAAATGGGCTTAAAAAACATGAGAGCAGTAGTCAATAAAATTATTTCATATGCTATGCTTTGCTCTCGCTCTCATTATTGTGCTACGGCTAGAGCTATGTAGTGCGCACCAAAATTTTACTATTGCTACGACTACCGGATATGAAAAGTCTAAAACTATAGCAGAGCCGATCAAATGCTACTTTGTTTTTCTTCTACTGCTATGATTCGGCGCTGTTAAATTTTAGAGCAGTAGCCAGAGCATAGCAGTATTTTTTTTAACTATTGCTGCTACGGATTAATAATTGCGAACCCTAAGAAGAATATTAATATTAATTATGCTTCTATGTTGATTTAAATGTATTACATTAATCTTATTCAGTGGATGGTGTGTTTCTTTGTTTGAAACCTGATTAAAGTTGGATACATTTAATATTCTAACGCTGATCAAGAATACATTTACTTAAAAGGTCTCAGATGATAGTTACATACATTTGGTCTTTGCATAAATCAATTAACCCCGCTTTTCCGTAAATACTGAATGATGACGAAGAAAAATAAAAGAAATCATATGTATAGATTACAAGTGATGACAGATGCAACCCATTTAAAATTTATAGCCGCTTTACTTTTAAAAAATGCTATTGAATTTGTGCAAAACCCTATAGAATATAAGATGTAGAAGCAATCATCTGATATTCCATAAACTATATATATTATTGTTTAGGACAACTAGCTGAATCGATCATAATAGGTCCATCCGTCTCTATGAACGCCTGTTTCTCAGAAATTATAACAGCTAGAGAAATACGTAAGCTATACGATATTGTTTAGATTTTTAAATTTCCTTTTCTGACCGCCGCAGTTCGAAAAACATGAACATTAACGCAATTTTCAACCAACTGAATTTTGTGCACATAAATAAGTTCAAGCGGTTTAGAGAACAGATTACTTGTTTAGTATGTCGGTGTTTGATCTGGAAACACTGCCATTTTGGATTGTCATCACAAGGCTTTATTTTTCAGTATCTCCAATTTCCCTAAATATTAAACACCTATGTTTAAATGTGTTTCAAAAATGTTAGCTTTTGTTCCAAATAATATGTTTTGGGGGAGTTTTACTTTACAGACAGACAGACAAACGGGCAGGGCTAGATCAACTTGTCTTGTCGTCCTGATCAAGAATATATATACTTTATGGGGTCTCCGATGATTATTTCTATGTGTTACATACTTTTCGATTTTGCACATTTTCAATAGCTCCGCTTTGCTCCTTTTTTACAAAAAGGCAAAGGGGCTAACAAGAGCAAAACGGAGCTAATCGAAATATGCAAAATTCAAAAGTATGTAACACAGAAATAATCATCGGACACCCAATAAAGAATACATATTCTTGATCAGGACAAGACGATTCAATCAAGCCCTGTCCGTCTGTCCATCAGTCAGTCTGTCCGTCCTTATGAACGCCTGTTTCTCAGAGACTATAAGAGCTAGAGAAACCAAATTTGAAATCTAGATTTGTTATTTTATATTTTAAGCTTCCGTGTCTTTTTGTTCAATCGTAAGGAAATTCACAATGCATATCAAGAATTGACTAATTATAACGTGTGCCAAAAAGAAATTTGATCGGTTGAAAATTGTGATTGATAAACTATTTTAGACAGACAGACGAACGGAAGGACGGACATGGCTAAATCGACTGGTCTTGTAGTCCTGATTAAGAATTTATATACTTTCTGGGGTCTCCGATGATTATTTCTATGTGTTACATACTTTTCGATTTTGCACATTTTCAATAGCTCCGCTTTGCTCCTTTTTTACAAAAAGGCAAAGGGGCTAACAAGAGCAAAACGGAGCTAATCGAAATATGCAAAATCCAAAAGTATGTAACACAGAAATAATCATCGGACACCCAATAAAGTATACATTTTCTTGATCAGGATGACAAGACGAGTTGATCTAGCCCTGTCCATCTGTCTGTTTGTCCGTCTGTCTGTCCGTCAGTCTGTCCGTCCTTATGAACGCCTGTTTCTCAGAGACTATAAGAGCTACAGAAACCAAATTTGAAATCAAGATTTGTTATTTTCGTACGCTACCCGAGTTGATTTTATATTTTTAAGCTTCCGTGTTTTTTGTTCATCCGTAAGGAAATTCACAATGCATATCAAGAATTGACTAATTATAACGTGTGCCAAAAAGAAATTTGATCGGTTGAAAATTGTGATTGATAAACTATTAGACAGACAGACGAACGGACATGGCTAAATCGACTGGTCTTGTAGTCCTGATTAAGAATTTATATACTTTCTGGGGTGTCCGATGATTATTCATACATTTTGCATACTTTTCGAGTGTACCCGACTAGGAGAGCCCCTTTGCCAACATACACAGCCATACACACACATACTTGTACACGTACTCAGCCATTGTGCGCGCCTTTTAGCCACCGCGCTCTATAGCGCGATACTTAATGTTGTATAAGTTCCGTTTATTGTTTAATCTTCCCGAAATTCACAACATAGATTAAAAATGGTCTAATTAATATGTGTGCCAAAAAGAAATTTAATCGCTTTACAATTGTGATTAATAATAGATTTTTTTGTATTGCGGGGGTCAGGGGAGAAAATCCAAAATTCTAAAACAAACATAGTCTCTGAGAAACAGGCGTTCATACGGACGGACAGACGGACGGACAGACGGACAGACAGACAGACGGACAGACAGACGGATATGGCTAGATCAACTCGTCTTGTCGTCGTGATCAAGAATATATATACTTTATTTAGTCTCCGATGATTATTTCTATCTCTTACATACTTTTCGGTTTTGCACATTTCCATTAGTTCCCTTTGAGCCTTTTTTAAAGGCAAATGGGCTTAAAAAACATGAGAGCAGTAGTCAATAAAATTATTTCATATGCTATGCTTTGCTCTCGCTCTCATTATTGTGCTACGGCTAGAGCTATGTAGTGCGCACCAAAATTTTACTATTGCTACGACTACCGGATATGAAATGTCTAAAACTATAGCAGAGCCGATCAAATGCTACTTTGTTTTACTTCTACTGCTATGCTTCGGCGTTGTTAAATTTTAGAGCAGTAGCCAGAGCATAGCAATATTTTTTTTAACTATTGCTGCTATGGATTAATAATTGCGAACCCTAAAAAAAATATTAATATTAATTATGCTTTTATGTTGATTTAAGTGTATTACATTAATCTTATTCAGTGGATAGTGTGTTTCTTTGTTTGAAACCTGATTAAAGTTGGATACATTTAATATTATAACGCTGATCAAGAATACATTTACTTAAAAGGTCTCAGATGATAGTTACATACATTTGGTCTTTGCATAAATCAATTAACCCCGCTTTTCCGTAAATACTGAATGATGACGAAGAAAAATAAAAAAAATCATATGTATAGATTACAAGTGATGACAGATGCAACCCATTTAAAATTTATAGCCGCTTTACTTTTAAAAAATGCTATTGAATTTGTGCAAAACCCTATAGAATATAAGATGTAGAAGCAATCATCTGATATTCCATAAACTATATATATTATTGTTTAGGACAACTAGCTGAATCGATCATAATAGGTCCATCCGTCTCTATGAACGCCTGTTTCTCAGAAATTATAACAGCTAGAGAAATACGTAAGCTATACGATATTGTTTAGATTTTTAAATTTCCTTTTCTGACCGCCGCAGTTCGAAAAACATGAACATTAACGCAATTTTCAACCAACTGAATTTTGTGCACATAAATAAGTTCAAGCGGTTTAGATAACAGATTACTTGTTTAGTATGTCGGTGTTTAATCTGGAAACACTGCCATTTTGGATTGTCATCACAAGGCTTTATTTTTCAGTATCTCCAATATCCCTAAATATTAAACAACTATGTTTAAATGTGTTTCAAAAATGTTAGCTTTTGTTCCAAATAATATGTTTTGGGGGAGTTTTACTTTACAGACAGACAGACAGACGGGCAGGGCTAGATCAACTCATTGCACATTTTCAATAGCTCCGCTTTACTCCTTTTTTACAAAAAGGCAAAGGGGCAAAATCGAAATATGCAAAATCCAAAAGTATGTAACACAGAAATAATCATTTGACACCCAATAAAGTATACATATTCTTGATCAGGACGACAAGATGAGTCGATCTAGCCTTTTCCGTCTGTCTGTTTGTCCGTCCGTCAGTCTGTCCGTCCTTATGAACGCCTGTTTCTCAGAGACTATAGGAGCTACAGAAACCAAATTTGAAATCAAGATTTGTTATTTTCGTACGCTACCCGAGTTGATTTTATATTTTTAAGCTTCCGTGTTTTTTGTTCAATCGTAAGAAAATTCACAATGCATATCAAGAATTGACTAATTATAACGTGTGCCAAAAAGAAATTTGATCGGTTGAAAATTGTGATTGATAAACTATTTTAGACAGACGAACGAAAGGACGGACATGTCTAAATCGTCAGGGGAGAAAATCCAAAATTCTAAAACAAACTCGTACAGCTCTAACTCTTATAGTCTCTGAGAAACAGGCGTACGGACGGACGGACGGACAGTCTGACGGACGAACAGACAGACAGACGGACATGGCTAGATCAACTCGTCTTGTCGTCGTGATCAAGAATATATATACTTTATTTAGTCTCCGATGATTATTTCTATCTCTTACATACTTTTCGGTTTTGCACGTTTTCATTAGTTCCCTTTTAGCCTTTTTTAAAAGCAAATGGGCTAAAAAAAACATGAGAGCAGTAGTCAATAAAATTATTTCATATGCTATGCTTTGCTCTCGCTCTCATTATTGTGCTACGGCTACGGCTATTTAGCGCGCACCAAAATTTTACTATTGCTACGACTACCGAATATGAAATGTCTAAAACTATAGCAGAGCCGATCAAATGCTACTTTGTTTTTCTACTACTGCTATGATTCGGCGTTGTTAAAATTTAGAGCAGTAGCCAGAGCATAGCAGTATTTTTTTTAACTATTGCTGCTACGGATTAATAATTGCGAACCCTAAGAAGAATATTAATATTAATTATGCTTTTATGTTGATTTAAATGTATTACATTAATCTTATTCAGTGAATGGTGTGTTTCTTTGTTTGAAAATTGATTAAAGTTGGCTTTCGACTCCGTAAATCACACTCTCTTAATTAATAAGTTAAGTTTGATGGGATTTCCTCAAGACCTTGTAAACTGGATCGACGACTACCTTCGCTGGCGAATAGAACGAGCTATTTTTAAATCATCTTTTTCTAAGTCCGTTTATGTTTCATCCGGAGTCCCCCAGGGCAGTCATCTGGGTCCGTTACTTTTTAATATTTTTATCAATGATCTTCCACAAATTTTCTCTTACTCTAACATACTAATGTATGCAGATGATGTGAAGTTATATGTCACTTTTAATGACATAAAATTTTCTCATTTATTGCAGTCTGAACTAGACTTATTTTTTGTCTGGTGTAAATTTAATTTACTTCAACCCTTACATAACAAAAACACTTTATACTGCAATCGTCCGACCTATCTTAGAATACGGATCTTGTGTATGGTCTCCACAATATTTGGTACATCAAGAAAGAATTGAGTCTGTGCAGAAGAAGATTCTTCTCTTTGCTCTTCGTGCTTTTAACTGGGCTTCCGGTACGGATCTTCCTTCGTACGCAAGTAGACTATTACTAATTAATCTTCCATCCCGTATTATGCTTGGAGTTATGTTCATAAACACAAATTGTTTTTAGGATTAGTAGATTCTAGTGTTTTATTAAGTAATATTAATATTCGTGTTCCTTCTAGATTTTCGCGAAACTTTAAACCAATCTACCTTAACACATGTACCACTAATTACTTATTGCATGAACCTTTCAGGGTACTCTGTTCTGACTATAACAAGCTCTACAGAATTATCAGTACGGAATTACCCTTAGAAACTAACAAAAATTTAATTTTTAACTACTGATGATCTAATTGGGTTTTCTGGGTTTTCCCAATTCTGTGCAACAAATGTTGGATCATTTTTAATTCAATTTTAATACTCCCAGCTTAAGACTTAAAACTTAAAACTTAAATTAAAAATTTAAAATTTAAATTTAAATTTAATTAAATATTTTTAATCTTTAATTTTAATTTTATTTCAATTTTGTACCAAAATTTTTGGTCGACTGCTCATAGTTGACATTAAATAAATAAATAAATAAATAAATAAATAAAGAATGTACATTTAATATTATAACGCTGATTAAGAATACATTTACTTAAAAGGTCTCAGATGATAGTTACATACATTTGGTTTTTGCATAAATCAAGTAACCCCGCTTTCCGTAAATACTGAATGAAGACGGAGAAGAATAAAAAAAAAAACCATTTGTAATCATGTTCCAATTCAGACGTCGGCGAGTGCAGACGTGTTTTTCTTTACCGGAAGAAATAAAGAAAAAAAAAAAACACAATTATTTCTTGTGTGCTGAAGCGGTGATAACGCTGACAGCGCATAAAACATTGAGCCAAAACAATGTTTGGGCCATACGTCAACGTGAGAAAGACGAACGCAGTCTCTCTAAGCAGCGTAACAACGCTTACTTTTCGTATGTTTCCACTCAACCCGTGCAAAACGCCGAACTAAGTGACACCCAAATAAGGTCATTAACCTCGTGCTCTCTAAACGTAACAAGAATAATCGACAAAGCGCGGTCTTGCTCACCGTCAATCCCAACAATTAACAACTCGCTAGTGAGCGAACAGTGCACTTCTCCAGTGCACTGTGGTGAAAAATGGTCTACTTAATATGTGTGCGTAAAAGAAATTTGATCGGTTAAAAATTGTATCTGAAAATCCATTTTTTTCGATTGCGGGGGTCAGGGAAGGAAATTGAAATATGTAAAACAAACTCGTATAGCGTACGAACATAACAAATCTACGTTCCAAATTTCGTTGCTCTAGCTCTTATTTTGCGCGCACTACTATACCCCCCCGGGGCCAATAACACCACTTTTGATGATGTATAACTTCCGAGATTTTTGATCAATCTTACCCAGATTCACAAGATCGATTAAGAATAGTCGAATTATGATGTGTACCAAAAATAAATTTGATCGGTTAAAAATTGTGCTTAATAATCGTTTTTTTTCGAATTGCGGGGGTCAGGGGAGAAAATTAAAAAATCCAAAAAAACTCGTATAGCGTACGAACATAACAAATCTACGTTCCAAATTTCATTGCTCTAGCTTTTAATTTGCGCGCACTACATTACCCCCCCGGGGCCAATAACGCCACTTTTGCTGATCTATAACTTCCGAGATTTTTGATCAATCTTACCCAGATTCACAACATGGATCAAGAGCGGTCTAATCATGGATGTGTGCCAAAAATAAATTTGATCGGTTGAAAATTGTGCTTCATAATCGATTTTTTCGAATTGCAGGGGTCAGGGGAGGAAATTCGAAAATCAAAAACAAACTTGTACAGCGTACGAACATAACGAATCTAGACTTCAAGTTTGGTTTCTCTAGCTCTTATAGTCTCTGAGAAACAGGCGTTCATACGGACGGACGGACGGACGGACGGACGGACGGACGGACGGACGGACAGACAGACGGACAGGGCTAGATCAACTCGTCTTGTCGTCCTCATTCAGAATATATATACTTTATGGGGTCTCCGATGATTATTTCTATGTATTACATACTTTTGGATGTTGCATATTTCCAATAGCTCAGCTTTGCTCTTTTTTTACAAAAAGGCAAAGGGGCTAATAATGGCTCCGCTTAGAATTGCCCTGTGGAACGCCAATGGCGTAACACGACACAAACTAGAAATTACTCAATTTCTTCACAACGAGCATATCGACGTAATGTTACTTGCTGAAACACACCTCACAAGCAAGTACAATTTCCAAATACACGGCTACACCTTCTACGGCACAAACCACCCAGACGGGAAAGCACATGGTGGTACTGGAATCCTAATTAGAAATCGCATAAACCACGCCTTTCGCGCAGACTTTGCCACAGTCTACCTGCAAGCAACATCTGTCGACATACTTGCGCCTAACTGCAATGTAACTCTAGCGGCGGTGTACTGTCCGCCTCGATACACAATTTCTGAGGACGAATTCATGAATTTTTTTAACACACTGGGCGATGGTTTCATAGCAGCAGGTGAACACAACGCCAAACACACACACTGGGGATCTCGGCTCGTGACCCCTAAAGGTAAACAGCTGTATAACGCAATCACAAAAGCTAGAAACAAACTAGATTTTGCTTCCCCGGGCCGACCTACATACTGGCCAACAGACCCAAAAAAATTGCCGGTCCTGATCGACTTCGCAGTAACAAAAAATATTCCTCGGTGTCAGATATCAGCATTCATCAGATTCTGTTAAATCTTTCCCAACGGACTGAGATTGAGGACCAACCGCAAACACTGACATCCAGTAGAACTAACTGGATTTAATTTAAAAAATACGTTAGTTCACACATCGCGCTTAATCCAAGGCTCCACAGTACAGACGACGCAGACCAAGTCATCCACCATCTAGAGACTGCTTTCGTCACGGCAGCACGCAATGCAACTCCCAAGTCTACAAGCGCACCGCCTAGGCAAAAAAGGTCGAACGCATAGATAGATAAAAACGTCACTTAAGGCGAGAATGGCAAACCCATAGATCGCCATCCGCTAAAGAAAATCTAAGAGTAGCCTCTCGAAGATTATCTGAAGCACTACAACAAGAAGAGGACTGCAGCCAACGCCGCTACATAGAGAAACTATCTCCCTCTAGCACTTAATACCCACTATGGAAAGCTCACACAACACTACACCCATCGGTAGAATCTATTAAGCCAATAAGAAACTCTGCAGGTGAATGGGCACGCACCGACAAAGATAGAGCTACTATATTTGCCACGCACCTACAAAATGCATTTCAACCAAACCCTGCAACGAATGCATTTGTACTACCAGATCTACCAGATGACAGCCAGAGGACGCATTCTTCAATCTTGTTTAGTCCGCACGTCATAGCGAAAATAATAAGAGAGCAACTGCAACCCAAGAAGTGACCAGGACACGACCAAATTAATCAAAAAATGATCATTGAGCTCCCTCAATGTGAAGTCCACACCATCTGCCTGCTGTTGAATGCGATAACCAAACTTGGCTACTTTCCAGAAAGATGGAAAAAATCTATCATAATCATGATACCTAAGCCCGGAAAGGATCACTCGGTTCCCGCATCATAGAGACCTATTAGCCTTCTATCGTGCTTATCGAAACTTTTTGAAAAATGCCTACTGGGGTACATTATGCCATACCTGCATAGCCACAGCAAAATACCATCTTACCAATCGAGCAAGTCAACCATATAACATCAACTATACGCACGGCATTCGAACACCGAGAATATTGCTCAGCGATCTTTCTAGACGTAGCTCAAGCCTTCGGCAGAGTCTGGCTAGATGGCATACTGTTTAAAATTAAAACAACGCTCCCAAAGTGCACTCACAACCTTTTAGAGTCGTACCTCTACAACAGAACTTTTTCTGTGCGATGCAAATTGGCGATGTCAGAAGTCCATACCATTAAAGCTGGAGTTCCTCAAGGCAGTGTCCTTGGACCTATACTGTACTTACTGTACACAGCTGACATTCCAACAAAGAGCAATTTGGTGCTATCTACATTCGCCGACGACACCGCGATCATCAGTTGCTCCAAATGCCCTTTACGAGCAACAGATCAACTAACATCCTACCTGGCTGACATTGAGAGTTGGCTGTCTGATTGGCGCATAAAAGTCAATGACCAGAAAAGTAAGCATGTTACTTTCACTCTCAACAGACAAGACTGTCCTTCGCCCTCACTTAACGGTATAATAATCCCTAAATCATCGGAGGTTACTTATCTCGGTGTACACCTCGACAGACGGCTTACCTGGCGCAGACACATAGAGAAAAAAAGAACATCCCTGAACCTAAGGGCCAATAGTCTCCACTGTCTCATCAGGTCTTCCTCTCCACTTAGCCTCGACTACAAGGTCATAATGTACAATTCAGTCTTAAAGCTGATATGGACTTATAGCTCCGAGCTGTGGGGGACTGCCAGTCGCAGCAATATTGACGTAATTCAAAGGACTCAATCCAAGTTCCTAAGAACTATCAACTGGGCACCGTGGTATGTTCGGAACGAAAACATCGACAAGGATCTCAACATTCCTCCCGTCAGAGACGTTATAGCCCAACTTAGAGCTAAATACCAAACCTAACTCCGCACCCATTAAAACCTCCTCACGAGAGATCTATTGCGTAAAGTTGACTGGTCGCGCCTTTTCGTAACGACATGCCAACCCAGTGAATATTATTTAGGGCCCACAGATTACATCCCAGTAACAGTCGTAGCTGGTACATAATTTAAATATAAGATTCGTAATACTTTTTGTTAGACTCAAACTGAGTAGATCCAAAAAATAAAGCAAAGTAAAAAAAAAAAAATTTAAAAGGTGTTGCGCCATGACGTATCCAATGATATGCAGCATTGACAGATACGATTCCATGTGACTTCACAAGCGAAGCGCGAAATTTGAATGCAAAAACCGGTATGTCATTACGAAACAACCTAATATATTCTTGATCAGGAAGACTCGCTGAATCGATCTAGCCCTGTCCGACTGTCCGTCCGTCCGAATAAACGCCTGTTTCTCAGAGACTATAAGAGCTAGAGCAACAAGATTTATTATTTTCGTACGCTATACAAATTTTGGAATTTCCTCCCCTGAAGTCTGCATTTCGAAAAAACGACGATAATTAAGCACAATTTTCAACCGATAAAATTTCTTATTGGCACACATCACAATTAGATCGTTCTTGATCTATGTTGTGAGTTTCGGTAAGATTGATAAAAAAAAACTCGGAAGTTATACATCAATAAATATGGCGTTTCGGGTCACGGGGGGTTAAGTGGTGCGCGCAAAATAAGAGCTAGAGCAAATAATGATCCGTTATATTCGTACGATACGAGTTTATGTAAAATTTTTAAATTTCCTCCCCCTGGACCACTGCAAAACGAAAATAAAACAAGTAAGAATTCAGTAGTCGAGTGTACCCGACTACGAGAGCCCCTTTGCCTACATATACAGCTATACACACACATACTCATACATACACACAGTTTAGCACGTACTTGCGCACGCCTTTTAGCCCACACGCTCTATTGCGCGATACTTAATGTTTTATAACTTTTGTAATTATCGTTCAATTTTAACGAAATTCACAACGTAGATCAAAAATAGTCCATTTAATATTTGGACGAAAAGAAATTTGATAGCTTAAAAATTGTACCATATAATCGATTTTTTCGAATTGCGGTGGTCAGGGGAGGAAATTCGAAAATCTTAAATAAACTCGTATAGCGTACGATCATCACAAATCTACATTACGAATTTCGTTGCTCTAGCTCTTATTTTGCGCGCACTACTATACTCCACCGGGCTCATTAACGCCACTTTTGATGATGCATAACATCGATCAAGAATGCTCTAGTTATGATGTGTGCCAAAAATAAATTTGATCGGTGGTGAATAATCGTTTTTTTCGAATTGCGGGGGGTCAGGGTAGAAAGTTTAAAAATCAAAAACAAACTCGTATAACCTACGAACATAACGAATCTAGGTTTCAAGTTTGGTTGCTCTAACTCTTATAGTCTCTGAGAAATAGCCGTTCATACAGACAGACAGACGATCAGACGGACAGACAGACAGACGGACAGGGCTAGATGATCTCGTCTTGTCGTCCTGATTAAGAATATATATACTTTCTGGGGTCTCCGATGATTATTTCTATGTGTTACATACTTTTCGATTTTGCACATTTCCAATAGCTCCGCTTTGCTTCTTTTTTACAAAAAGGCAATGGGGCTAAAAACATTACATAACCTACCATGGGGACTTCATCTTATATAAGTTTAAAATTAATTATGATTTGAATTTATATACAGAATATCTGTATATCATAGTATGATTAAATTATTACATTAATCACTCACACTTATACGTCATACTTAATTTGGAACCGTGCATATTATTTAGATAAAAACGGTTTTAAATTGTTGTAAAATGCATAGCTTAGTGCATATTTTTAGACAAGGTATTTTATTATATAAGTAACTTTTTAAGTTACTATATTTATAAAAAACAAAAACCATACGTATAGATGCAAATATATTTCTTTTTTTGCAAATTTTAATATTAAGCTTACCTTAGTCTCGCTAAAAGCTTTATCACACTGAAAAAAAAAACAATATGTTCAGAATTATATATATAATTGAGTTCATAATACGTACGATATTAGTTTCTTTGTTGTTGGTTATGCAATGCTTTGAAATCTGTTAAAAAAAAAAGAGAAAATATATAAAAATATATATATATATATATATATATTATATCGCTAATAACTCTCACTGGTTATATGCAAATATTGCTTAAATGCAAAACTGTTATTTTTAAACATCATAAAATTATTTAGAACTAAGTTTAGCCTCATAAATGCAAAAAATTGCTTATATATAAGAAAATATTGTATATATACAAATAAAAAATCGTTCATTTGGAATCTGTTCATATAAATTTAATTGGTTTTAGGCAAATAAGCTGTAGGACAGTAATATTAAAATTTTTGATCTAATTTTATATTTAATATTAATATTATAATAGCTCACGAACAGCATAAAATATAAATTTAAGTAAACTTCGAAACCTGTGGTTTATTTTATAATAATCATTTCTATGCAACGTATTTGCCAATAACTCATGATTGCTTAAAAGGAAACATCGAATATATGCAAACAAATTTCTACATTTTGGATATAAGCGGTATATACATATATATATAAACATTTTTCTTACATTGGAAAAACCTTCGCTATGATCATTATCTTTTTTTAGTACAATACCGGATGCCAAAACTTGGGATGATTCATTTGTAATGTCTTGAATTTTAAGGGTCCGATTTGCTGTAGGTTTGGTTTTAGCCACCATATCGGTATTGTCAGACTGTATAGCATTAAGAATCTGAAAATAAAAGTTTATGAGGCAATACTATATTATTTGAAACATACTCACATTAACATTTGAACATGAAGACGACAGCATAATACTTTGTTGTTTATGTTCTGTGACTGAATCTATCGAGATTGGGCCATTCATAGAGATATATTCTGGTACTACAGGATTGCCAATTGAGTTTGAGGACGCTTCAGATCTACTAGCAGTTCCACTTTTATTAGTGTTACTCTGATCCACTTGAGTTACACACATCACAACAGGCATTTGTTGTGGTCGAATTATATCTGGCTGAATTTCATTATTGCTAATCTCCAGTAAACAATTATCAGAACCCAGAGTTTCGGAGTTCGTTATAGAAGTACTGTTGCAGTTATTCATAGAGGATTCTGTTTTCTTGGAGTGAGTAATGTGGCTTATATGAGGACTATTATTTACTTGAATTTCATTTTCATTGCAATTAATGTTACTGCTTATATTAGTATTACTACTAACAGTGTCACCAAGTTGCTCTTCATGATATTGGTTTTCAGACCATGTCGTATCTATATTCAGGTCTGGTGCTCTGCATATATTTGTCAGAGGCACTGAATATACTAAACTATTATTAGTATTGACCGAATTAACATTAATATTAGAGCTTCCGGTGTGATTCGTAGCAACAATTTGTCCATCAATACCATTGCCAAGGGTGCGAAATTGATTGTGATTAATTTCTTTTAAATTATTATTGCTTACAACAGATAAGCTGGAGAGGTTCGTGGTACGATGAGAAAGTGGATGCGGTTGGCCTGTATCAATAATCTTTGGTATTTTTATTTCCTCTATGCTATACGTGCACGTCAACTCTTCTAGTGCCGATAGTCGTTTTTCTTTACGCTTTTGTCCCAATTTTATAGACAACTGTTTTAATAATATAAAAAAAGGTGGTAAAAATGACACAAATTTAAGTTAACTAACCTCAAGATCCTCATAAGTTTTAAACTCTAGTATTGCAAATCCATCAATAATCTCTTCTTCGAGGACAGGTGATCTTGGTAATTTCCGACGAATTGGAGGTGGCGGTCTTGGTGGGGGCTTATCACGTGGAAGTAGCAATGTTGAAGACGAAGAAGTTGAAAGAAGGTCTTCGTCCAATGACTCACCCTCGCTGTCACTAGGCGTGGCCATAAGACCGGAGCTACACTCCGGTGAATGAGGCGGATTTAAAAGAAGTGATGCAATACTGTCTGTAGGTGGTAGCAAATTATTGCTACCGTTACTACTGCTAGTAAAATTTCCATTAGAGGTATTGCTGTCTTCACCCATGCTACCAGCACTATTTAACTGATATAATATTCCATTACCAGGACCCAATATGCCGCCATTGCCACCCATTAGTAAAGTAGGTGCTGTTCCGGTGCCAATTATATTATTGCTACCTCCACCAGCAGCAGCAACCATACCAAGACCAATTAAAGTGCCACTAACAGTACTTGAATTGCATCGATTATCGCGCTCTGCCTGCAGGCGCTGCGCTCGTTCACGCCTACGTTTTTGCTGCCGTTGTTGTTTCGTGTTAAGATTTGATTGAGATAAATTGATGTCTGTATTGGTTTTGTTGTGTCCGTTGGTCATTATTAATAATCTAGTTTGGGCAGGTGCAAAAGGAGATGCTGAAACTGATAATACTGGCGGAGTTGTCGACTGATCTTCTGTGACAGGAACTACATTTGCTACTGATGCCGTTGCTGCAACTATAGAAAGTTCGGTATCCGAATCAAAATCACTTGCACAAAGTGCAGTAGATTGTGATCTTGTCGGAGCTGTTAATTCATAGCTATCCAGTGGTGGTGTCGAAGTTGCCCTTATTTCTCCAGACGTAAATGGAAATGGTGCTGTCAATAAACAAGCCAGTGCATCAACATCTGGTATGGAACTAGTAACGTTTGAATTTTGAGTTGGTGGTGGCAGATTTAACACATCAGCCGTTGTATTTTTAATTGTCGGAGTAGAAGCAGTAGCTACTGCTGTAACATTCAATATTTTGCCTGTCTCATGGTTGTTTTTCTTTTTTTGGTCTTTTACAGCACTCACTACAGCTCTAGAAACCGGAGTAAGTGTTGAAGCTGCAGGTAGAATTTCCTGTCGAGTTACAAGGGCTTTTGATTCTGGTAAAACGCCGCAAGCTGCGTGCGATTTTAGCTCCGTCGTTTCAGATGAATTTGCATTGGTGTGGTCCATGTCAATGAAGCTTAATATGTTGCTTTGTGTGCCAGGACCGGATTATTGTATGATTAATACACAAGGGAAATTATTGTGTCTACGGATGTAATCCAAATAAAGACCAAATTTTAGTATCAGCACGTGCACCAAACTAGACTTTTCATTATTTGGTAGCATATTAATTAAATACTTGAATTATTATCTGAATATTTTTTCAGTCTAAGCAATTATACTTTTTTTGTTTGGTATGATTTATTTTGTTCAAAAACAATTAGATACAATTCACATAAACAAAACAGACCAAGTCAAAATATTAACCATTTCTTTCAATTTTATTGCAATTTACAGTTTTATCTTGGATTCGGTGGTGTTTTTTTTATTTTCAATTTGAAAACATGTTTAAATTAATATTCAACATTGTTTATGAATAAATATACTAACCAGAATAAAGAATAAATAAAATCAGATAGAATTGTACACAATTGAATTACTTTTAATCTACAAATGATATAAAACATAGAGTTCACTATTATGAATATGTAAACTACAAATAAATTTTTATGTATAAATATTTATATTATAATATAATACATACATATTTCCGCATTTTCGTCGTTTTAATAATTTATTTTGTGTTGAAATTAATTTTAATTTAAACACACAATTTCATTTAATTATTCTTGTTTTTTATTTCTTAATGCTCTGTAGTACCTTGAGCTTCCAACAAAAGCGCTCGCGCGCTACTTGGTTTGCATGAGAGTATGTATGTATATTTGAGATGTTCATAGTATAATATCCATCTCGCTTGCACTCTGACGTACTGCCCGTAATATTGTAATAGTGCGTATGGTTGGGTACGCAAAAACTCTACACCACCACTAGCAACAGTACATAGGCTAGGTAATAAGAAACATGTTTGCCAATTTTTCTCACTTAGTTTATGTCACGTTGTAGTTATAAATTTATTGGTTTTAGCTCAGCATTACAGTAATCTTTTATCGATTTAAAACAAATCAAAACTGTATCCATCTTCTAAACATTGCAAAATTTTTTAACCACAATGTTTAACACGAAACTAGTCCAGCAATATTATCGATTGCGGTGTATGGTGAATTGCGATAAATTTAGTTTATAAATAAGTTATCGGTATTGAACATGTTATGTTAGCTTTCTACATAAAGGGTAGAAACATATAAAACATATATACTATATAAACTCACTTCTCTATTGATAATGCTTAAAACAAGACTCGGTACAACTAAAAGCTATATTATTTATTATATTCAGTTGGTATAACCTAGTCAATAAAATTTACAATCTTTTAAACGTATATGGGTAGAAGGTAAACGTAATGTTTTAAGAATATGTTTTTTATTTTCTTGCAATAATATTATAATATGTAATAAGTATTTAATAGATGAATGTATATATTGATCTAGTCGTATTCATCTGTGTGTTTGCTGTTTCTCAGAAATTAGATTGTATTGAGTAAAATTTGAGATGTTTGGTCTCGGTTTTTGTGAGGTATACCAATTTATTAGCCCCTTTGCCGTCCGTCCATCCGACCATCCATCCGTCCGACCGTATGAACGCCTGTTTCTCAGAGACCATAAGAGCTAGATCAACCAAATTCTAAACTTAGATTTGTTATTTGGTTTTTGATTTTCGCCATTGAGTTGGCGAATCCCATAAATTTTCCTGATTCGCGAAGATCGACTACCTAGACTGAATAGTTCACATGGATACGTT
>JBAMBS010000727.1:0-12670 GCA_037044455.1 Zygothrica quintamaculata | reverse complement strand
CGCAATTTGAAAATATCGATTTTCAGATACAATTTTTAACCGATCAAATTTCTTTTACGCACACATATTGAGTAGATTTTTCATCTACGTTGTGAATTTCGTTAAAATTGAACAATAAACACGGAAGTTATACAACATTAAGTACCGCGATATAGAGCGTGGGGGGCTAAAAGGTGCGCACAATGGCTAAGTACGTGCAGAACTGTGTGTATGTATGAGTATGTGTGTTTATGGCTGTATATGTAGGCAATGGGGATCTCGTAGTAGGGTACATTCGACTACAGACTTCTTACTTGTTTTCATCTACGTTGTAAATTTCGTTAAAATTGAACAATAAACACAGAAGTAATACAACATTAATTACCGCGATATAGAGCGTGGGGGGCTAAAAGGTGCGCGATTATTAAGCACAATTTTCAACCGATCAAATTTACTTTTGGTACACATCATAATAAGACCATTCTTGATCGATGTTGTGAATCTGGGCAAGATCTGATCAAAAATCTCGGAAGTTCATACATCCATCAAAAGTGGCGTTATGGGCGTCCGTGTGCGTATAGTAGTGCGCGCAAAATAAGAGCTAGAGCAACGAAATTTGGAACGTAGATTTGTTATGTTCGTACGCTATACAAGTTTGTTTTGGATTTTTTAATTAACTCCCCTGACCACCGCAATTCGAAAAAAACGATTATTAAGCACAATTTTCAACCGATCAAATTTATTTTTGGCACACATCATAATTAGACCACTCTTGATCCATGTTGTGAATCTGGGTAAGATTGATCAAAAATCTCGGAAGTTATAGATCATCAAAAGTGGCGCTAATGGGCCCCGGGGGGGTATAGTAGTGCTGCGCAAAATAAGAGCTAGAGCAACGAAATTTGGAACGTAGATTTGTTATGTTTGTACGCTATACGAGTTTGTTTTAGATTTTTCAATTTCCTTCCCTGACCCCCGCAATTTGAAAAAATCGATTTTCAGATACAATTTTTAACCGATCAAATTTCTTTTACGCACACATATTAAGTAGACTCTTCTTCATCTAAGTTGTGAATTTCGTTAAAATTGAACAATAAACACGGAAGTTATACAACATTAAGTACCGCGATATAGAGCGTGGGAGGCTAAAAGGTGCGCGCAATGGCTAAGTACGTGCAGAACTGTGTGTATGTATGAGTATGTGTGTTTATGGCTGTATATGTAGGCAAACGGGCTCTCGTAGTCGGGTACACTCGACTACAGACTTCTTACTTGTTTGTCATGGAACTTTGTGTGGATTTTTGTTAGCCCCTTTGCCTTTTTGTAAAAAAAGAGCAAAGCGGAGCTATTGGAAATATGCAAAATCCAAAAGTATGTAACACATAGAAATAATCATCGGAGACCCCATAAAGTATTTATGTTCTGAATCAGGACGACAAGACGATTTGATCTAGCCGTGTCCGTCTGTCTGTCCGTCCGTCTGATCGTATGTCCGTCTGTATGATCGCCTGTTTCTCAGAGACTATAAGAGCTAGAGCAACCAAACTTAAAATCTAGATTCGTTATGTTCGTAGGTTATACGAGTTTGTTTTTGATTTTTCAATTTCCTCCCCTGACCCCCGCAATTTGAAAAGATCGATTATTAAGAACAATTTTCAATCGATTTAATTTCTTTTTGGCACACATATAATTAGACCATTCTTGATCTATGTTGTGAATCTGGGTAAAATTGATCAAGAAACTATACATTATTAAAAGCGGTGTAATGGGGCTTAGGGGGCTTCGTAGTGCGCGCAAAATAAGAACTAGGGCAACGAAATTTGGAATCTAGATTCGTTATGTTTGTACTCTATAGGAGTTTTTTATAAATTTTCATTTTTCCTCCCCTGAACCACGCATTTCAAAAAAATCTATTATTAAGCACAATTTTCAACCGATCAAATTTATTTTTTGCACACGTATTAATTAGACTAATCCTGATCTACGTTGTGACTTTCGTTTAGATTGAACAATAAACACGGAAGTCATACAACATTAAGTAACGTGCTATGGAAATTGGGGGTCTAAAAGGCGCGCGCAACGGCTAAGTACGTGCAGAACTGTGTGTATGTGTGAATAAGTGTGTGTATAGCTGTGTATGTAGGCAAAGGGGCTCACGTAGTCGGGTACACTCGACTACAGATTTCTTACTTGTTTTTTTTTATTTATGAAGACTTTGTGAACACTTTGTGTGGCCACATCGTTATTTTGTTATTCTGTCGTGTGTGAGTACTTGATGTAGGCTTCCGTTTTCACTTACTTTTGTGAGGAAAGAGAACCCATTTGTTGCACTTGGTTTTTAGCCCCTTTGCCTTTTTCTAAAAAAGAAGCAAAGCAGAGCTATTGGAAATGTGCAAAATCGAAAAGTATGTAACACATAGAAATAATCATCGGAGAACTCATAAAGTATATATACTCCTAATCAGGACGACAAAACGAGTCGATGTTGCCCTGTCCGTCTGTCCGTCCGTATGAACGCCTGTTTCTCAGAGACTATAAGAGTTAGAGCAACCAAATTTTAAAATTAGATTCGTTACTTTCATACGCTATATGAGTTTGTTTTTGATTTTTTAATTTCTTCCCCTGACCCCCGCAAATAAGAAAAAACTATTTTTAAGCACAATTTTCAACCGATTGAATTTTTTTTTGGCACACATCATAAGTAGATTATTCTGTGTTGTAAATCTGGGTAAGATTGATTTAAAAGTTCGGAAGTTATACATCATTAAAAGTGGTGTTATAGAGCCCTGGAGGGTTTAGTAGTGCACGCAAAATATAAGCTAGAGCAACCAAATTTGGAATCTAGATTCGCTATGTTTGTACGCTATACTATTCTATTTTAGATTTTGGAATTTCTTCCCCCGACCCCCGCAGTTAGAAAAAATCGATTATAAGGCACAACTTTGAACTATTCAAATTTTATTTTGGTACTAATATATGTGCGTAATGCATTCAGTTAAAGCAACACACGCACAAACGTGTACAAAAGCAACCACGTGCAGACGATGCCGAACCGGATAAATGAGTGCAATACACTCATTTAGAAAATGAAACACAAGCCCACAAACATTAACGATGCCGAAAGTATAGAATATGCAAGCTGGAAAGCAAACATTTTGTAGGTCAAGAGCAGATTCTAGAAAAAAAGGATCGAAGTCTAAGTGGAACCGTGAAGGTGAGCAGTCGGGTGCAGCCAGTTAAAGTAAAACCAGTGCAAAGTTCAAAGAAAAAAACAAGTAAGAAATCTGTAGTCGAGTGTACCCGACTACGAGAGCCCCTTTGCCTACATATACAGCCATACACACATACTCATACATACACACAGTTCTGCACGTACTTAGCCATTGCGCGCACCTTTTAACCCCCCACGCTCTATAGCGCGGTACTTAATGTTGTATAACTTCCGTGTTTATTGTTCAATTCTAATGAAATTCACAACGTAGATGAAGAATGGTCTACTTAATATGTGTGCGTAAAAGAATTTGATCGGTTAAAAATTGTACCTTATAATCGATTTTTTCAAATTGCGGGGGTCAGGGGAGGAAATTGAAAAATCCAAAACAGTCTCGTATAGCGTACGAACATAACAAAATTACGTTCCAAATTTCGTTGCTCTAGCTCTTATTTTGCGCGCACTACTATACCCCCCCGGGGCCCATAACACCACTTTTGATGATGTATAGCTTCCGAGAATTTTGATCAATCTTACCCAGATTCACAACATCGATCAAGAATGGTCTAGTTATGATGTGTACCAAAAATAAATTGGATCGGTTGAAAATTGTGCTAAATAATCGATTTTTTCGATTTGCGGGTCAGAGGAGGAAATTGAAAAATCAAAAACAAACTTGTATAACCTACGAACATAACGAATCTAGATTTCAAGTTTGGTTGCTCTAGCTCTTACAGTCTCTGAGAAACAGGCGTTCATACAGACGGACAGACGGACAGAGGGACAAACGGTCAGACGGACAGACGGACAGACGGACAGGGCTAGATCAACTCGTCTTGTCGTCCTGATTCAGAATATATATACTTTATGGGGTCTCCGATGATTATTTCTATGTGTTACATACTTTTGGATTTTGCACATTTCCCATAGCTCCGCTTTGCTTCTTTTTTACAAAAAGGCAAAGGGGCTAATAAAACATGGAACACCAACCACCGCTACGACAACAGCAATCACAACAACAACAACAACCACAACAACAACAACAACAACAACAACAGCAACAACAACAACAGCGAGGAAGGCCAATGGCCCTACGGGATGTTTATGCGTGGCTGGCAGTGGAACAAGAGAGGCTGCGGCAGCAAGCAGCACAACAACAACGCCCATGGCAGAGGCTGCCGCCACCCGAAATGTCGAGAGTGTTGCTGGAGGAGCAGCGACAGCAGCAAAGGCAGGAGCACCACCAACAACCGCCGCGAGAAATGGAAGCCGGGTGAGTGCAAATAAGCCACATGCGTTAGAGTATACGAAAATGTTAGTTTATAAGAGAAAATGTTTGTTTATAAATAAAAATTCTAGTACGTAAGAAAATGTTAGACATAAGAAAATTATCCAAAAATAAAATAATCACCAACATATGGAAGAAAAGAGAGTTTTAGTGTTCCTAATCCTAACCTACGCTCATTCTGCCCAGCTGGCTATGAGGATACAAACAGCTGGGTGACAAGTTACCGCAATCATTCGCAACTTGCCACCACGCTGTTCAGTAGCTCTGGCCAGAGGGGCATGATGATCGCCGAAGGCATAATCCATCCCTAGGGCTATGGATCCTACCTTTCCCATCCCGTCCAAGATACCATGATTCCCTCTTGTGTGCTCTTGGAATCCCAACTCACCTACTAACCATGACTGGGATGACTCAGGACCAGAACGGATCCGTGATTTCTCTCGGACACGTTCCCGTCCTGCTGACCCCCACTGTTCGTGGTAAGTGGTGACCCCACATCCCTGCCTGTCGTAGACCATAGGCGAGCAACTCCCATGGTTCACCCAGATCTCCTCCTGCATAACCCTGTCTGTCGTGGACCATCGGCGAGCAACTCCCATGGTTCACCCAGGTCTCCTTCCCCAATTCCCCATCCCCTTTTGTTGGGCGTAACCATTGACTTCTCAATGAGCGAGTCCGATAAAAGCTACCTAGACTTACTAACCGGCCGGTCTTACAAAATAAAAATATTCAGTAACTGAGGCATCTTGGCCACCCAGAACTACCTTACAGATGGCGCCCGAGCAGGGACTGGTTTGGTACAAGAACTCTATGGCAGGGTCACTAGCCAACCAATTTACGTATCAGCAATAGTTTCCTTCTGTTTATTAATGTTTTGTTATTTTATTTTGAAAAAAAGAAACACCTTCTGTCAGCGCGATTCAAACCTTTTAACATGTACCTACGTAGTTTCGAAGAAAAACACCTTCCGTCATTGCGATTCAAACCCTGTAACATGTATCCACGTAGTTTCGAAAAAAAAAACAAACATTCCGTCAGCGGGATTTTAACCTTATAACCTATACCCTCGTAGTCTCGAAAAAAAACACACTTTCCGTCAACTCGAATGGATTTTAAGATCTACCACATAAGTACAAATAATGATAAGACGCGCTGGCACATATACACATATATACTTATATAAACTAAAAGAAAATAAATTTAATACATAAATATAATTAATTCTAAGACACCTTTGTACATATAACATGGAAAAAAAAAAAATATATATATATATATATATATATATATATATATCATTTAATATAAAACACAGTTGTAAATAAAAAAAATAAATATATATATATATATTTATCGTTAAATATAAGACGCAGTTGTACATAAAAAAAAAAAAAAAAACGAACAGATAAGATAATAAGACACAAGAGATTCTAGAAATGCTCCATGGAGGGGAGCGGTAAACATCAGCAACGGACCCGTTACTTGAAGTTGGCCAGTATACCGCTACAACGGTACACCGCAATTACAGGAAGGTGCCGCCCGCAGCGGCAGCGTAGCGACAGAGCGATGCCAATGCCCTATATATGACGGGACCTAGCCAGCAGGAAGAAAAGTCAAGCACGGTCCACCAACTGGGATACATCTCAAGGGAGATAATAAAAGTCAAGCACGGCCTGCGAGTCGCGACACATATCGACAAAAGTCAAGCACGGTCATCACGCAGTCAATCGCGGTCCACCAACCAGAACACATCTGAAGATGATCCTCCATCGAGCCACCACAGACCAGACTACAGCCAGGTACGAAGATGGGAACCAAATGGATTTCGTACCGCCGGAAGGATGAACTCCAGGCACTAGCCACGGACTTTGGGCTAGAATCTACAGGATCAGTCGACGAATTAAGAAATCGCCTATCCACCTTCATCAAATGAGGACAACACTCAGCAGAGATACTGAGTCGACGGGACGAATTGAAGGCCACATACCGGGATGCACCGACTCCAAGGGACCAATCTCCAGTCACTACGCCTACGAACGACCCAAGGGATACCAAACCGGACCTGGCACTAGAAGAAGTCCTGCAGCTGCCGATACCCGCCCAACACAGAAGCTCACGCTCTAGATCAAGGAGCTCTCGGGAAGCGCACACCAGCCCAAACCAGCTGGAGAACATATCCTGCGCGACCTTGGCCAATAAGCTGCGATGTGCGGGCCTGATGTTCGACGGGAACAGCGACCCGTTGCGTTTCATTGAGACGGTGTAGGAGCAGCTTACCATGTACTCCATATGGCCGGACCGACTACCAACGATGATGGTCGGGCTGTTGACTGGGAAGGCAGGGGATTGGTACCAGATGACCAAGCCACAAACCCTCAGCTGGGGCCGATTCAAGAAGCACTTCTTGGATTTCTTCCTGCCTCCCAAATACTTCGATCACCTGGAGGACAATATCCGTCGACGACTACAGGCGCCCGGGGAGCCGTTCAAGGAATACCTCATCGCGCTCCAGTTGCTGATGCAGCGTGCCAAGTACTCCGAAACCCAGGAGCTGGACTGGATCTTTGATAACATGCTCCCGGACTACCAGATGTACGTGCGCCGCAGGGAATGCGTTAATTTGGCAACTCTTAACGAGAGCGTATCGGAATATGGGGACGAGTTCCGAGCACGATGGCCAGCAGCAGCTAGGACCCGACCACCATTTCGGTTCAGGTTCAGGGAACCAATTCGGCCCATTGGTATCGAGTACCAGTACCAAGAATACCAACCAGAGAGGACCAGAGACAGGTATCCACCCATAACAAAGCCACCGGTCAACATGCCACCAGCCGCACGGAGCAACGAGCCAATAAATCTACAGCGAGCTTGTAAGAACTGCGCAGAAGTCGAGCATTTTGCACGCGAATGCCGGAACGGAAGGATCCTCTACTACTGGGACTGTGGACGCCGAGGGGTACGTACGCTGGATTGCTGCCGGTCTAATACAGCGGGAAACGGGCAGCGACTCTCACCACGGAACTAGTTGGGAGTCGCCAAACTGAGGAGTTCCCAACCACAACGAGACCACTACGGGTGACATAGGATCGCGGCCCTAATCACCCTGGAAAATATTCCGGTTATCGCCACCCTGGACACCGGAGCTCCGCGATCATTTGTCAGCAAGGAGATGGCTGCCAGGATACACCCCTGACGACCCGTACAAACCGTCCAAACCCAAATCCGGCTGGCGGATGGCTCAGTCAAGGAGGTGAGGGAGGCGTTCACTACTGATCTTTCCGACTGTCCTGGGTGAACTCATATTGGGCCTGGACTTCCTGTGCACCATTCAGACGGAGATATGCTGTGGGCACGCGAGCCTACGGCTGAGCCAGTACGATACAACAGCAGAGGAAACATACGGGGCAATGGACGCAGTAACGGAGAAGGCAGACGGAGCAACAGAGGAAACAAACGGGGCAACGAACGCGGCGATAAGGGATACAGACCGTGCAACAGAAGCAACAGAGATAGTGGCAAGGATAGTGGCAGGGGCAGCGCAGGACACAGATGAAATCAACATAGAAGCAAAAGCAGCAGCAGAGGAAGCAACGGATGCAGAGGAAACAGAGAAAACGGCAGAGGACTTAGACAAGGCAGCAAAGGAAGCAGAGGAGGCACAGTCGGTACACACTACCTTTCTCATCCCGTCCAAGATACCATGATTCCCTCTTGTGTGCTCTTGGAATCCCAACTCACCTACAAACCACGACTGGGATGACTCAGGACCAGAACGGATCCGTGATTTCTCTCGGACACGTTCCCGTCCTGCTGACCCCCACTGTTCATGGTTAGTGGTGACATCCCTGCCTGTCGTGGACCATAGGCGAGCAACTCCCATGGCCCACACAGGTCTCCTCCTTAACCCCGTCTGTCGTAGAGCATCTTGGACAATCGGCAAGCAACTCCCATGGTTCACCCAGGTCTCCTTCCCCAATTTCCCATCCCCTTTTGTCGGGCGTGACCATTGACTTCTTAATGGGCGAGTCCGATAAAAGCAACCTACTAAATAAAATTATTCAGTAAGAGACTCTGGGCGCGACTGAGGCATCTTGGCCTCCTAGAACTACCTTACAATATGTTGGCAAAGAGGGTCTCGTAGTCGGGTACACTCGACTACATTTCTTACTTGTTTTTTTTTTAAACCAATTTTAATTCTGTTACGCGCTTGGTTGTTTCCAAACATAAACGCGTTACGTGGGCTGTATTGCCGTTGGGCGCCATTAAGTATATTTTGTATTAACAAAATATGTGTTAATATTAATGTTTGTAATTTCCACGTGTTACACGGAGCCTCAACAATGAAACGTAATGGATCAGTTAAATGCACTTTATTCAGACGAGCAGATGTGCTCGCTGCAAATCAAATTAAAACTAACTTACATACAATGGATATAACATTCTTAACTAACAGAAAAAAGCTCTTCATAGCGGCCACGCTATTTCTTAGCTTCTAAGGGTAATTCTGCACTGATGACTCTGTAGAGTTTGTTATAGTCAGAGCAGAGTACCCTGAAATTTTCATGGAATAAATAATTAGTAGTACACGTGGTAAGGGAGATAGGATTAAAATTTCGTGAAAATCTAGAGGGAACGCGAATGTTAATATAACTTAGTAAAATACTACTACTTATTCTAACAGTATTTTTTGAAGGAGCATAACTTCAAGCATAGTACGACAATTAGTAAGGAATGGAAGGTTAATTAGTAAAAGTCTACTTGCGTACGAAGAAAGATCCGTACCGCGAGACCAGTTAAAAGCCCGGAGAGCAAAAAGATGAAACTCTTTCTGCACAGACTCTATTTTATCTTGATGTACCGAATATATTGGCGAGCATACACAAGATCCGTATTTAAAGATAAGTCGGACGATGGCAGTATAGTGTATTAATACTTAGTTGTATTAGGGTCATCAAATTCTTTGGACCATCTTTTAAGAAATCCAAGACTTTGCCTTGTTTACAGTGAGAGCAACATGGGCATTAAAATTTGACTTAAGGTCAAATGAAATACCTAAGTCCATGACGCTCTCTAATCTGTCAAGTGTATACTGACCGAGAGAGTAATTAAAAATGAGAGGTGATCCTCTTTTAAACGACATAGATTTACTTTTAGAGCAATTCAGATGTAATAAATTACATATACACCCGAAAACATGTAAAAACAAGTAAGAAGTCTGTAGTCGAGAGTACCCGACTACGAGAGCCCCTTTGCCTACATATACAGCCATACACACACATACTCATACATACACACAGTTCTGCACGTACTTAGCCATTGCGTGCACCGTTTAACCTCCCACACTCTATATCGCGGTACTTAATGTTGTATAACTTCCGTGTTTATTTTTCAATTTTAACGAAATTCACAACGTAGATAAACAATGCTCTACTTAATATGTGTGCGTAAAAGAAATTTGATCGGTTAAAAATTGTATCTGAAAATCGATTTTTTCAAATTGCGGGGGTCAGGGAAGGAAATTGAAAATTCTAAAACAAACTCGTATAGCGTACAAACATAACATATATACGTTCCAAATTTCGTTGCTCTAGCTCTTATTTTGCGCGCACTACATTACCCCCCGGGGCCCATAGCGCCACTTTTGATGATCTATAACTTCCGAGATTTTTGAGCAATCGTACCCAGATTTACAACATGGATCAAGACTGGTCTAATTATGATGTGTGCCAAAAATAAATTTGATCGGTTGAAAATTGTGCTTAATATTCGTTTTTTTTGATTTGCGGGGGTCAGGGGAAGAAAATCAAAAACAAACTCGTATAACCTACGAACATAACGAATCTAGATTTCAAGTTTGGTTGCTCTAGCTCTTATAGTCTCTGAGAAACAGGCGTTCATACAGACGGACAGACGGTCAGACGGACAGACAGACAGACGGACAGACAGACAGACGGACAGGGCTAGATGAACTCGTCTTGTCGTCCTGATTCAGAATATATATACTTTATGGGGTCTCCGATGATTATTTCTATGTGTTACATACTTTTGGATTTTGCACATTTCCAATAGCTCCGCTTTGCTCTTTTTTTACAAAAAGGCAAAGGGGCTAAAAATCTGTAGTCGAGTGTACCCGACTACGAGAGCCACTTTTCCTACATACACAGCCATACACACACTTATTCACACATACACACAGTTCTGCACGTACTTAGCCATTGCGCGCGCCTTTAAGACCACCACGCTCCATAGCGCGGTACTTAATGTTGTATAACTTCCGTGTTTGTTGTTCAATCTTAACGAAACTCACAACGTAGATCAGGATTAGTCTAATTAACACGTGTGCAAAATATAAATTTGATCGGTTGAAAATTGTGCTTAATAATAGTTTTTTTTAAATGCGTGGGTCAGGGGAGGAAAATTGAAAATTTATAACGAATCTAGATTCCAAATTTCGTTGCTCTAGCTTTTATTTGGGCGCACTACGAAGCCTCCCGTGCCCCATATTACCGCTTTTAATAATGTATAGCTTCCGAGTTTTTTGATCAATCTTACCCAAATTCACAAAATTGATCAGTAATAGTCTAATTATGATGTGTGACAAAAAGAAATGTAATCGATTGAAAATTGTGCTAAATTATCTGTTTTTACGAATTGCGGTGGTCAGGGGAGGAAATTCAAATTCACTCTACGGGGACATTGATGTAGTCAAGCGAATTCACATTATGAGACTTCGCTGGCTAGATCATGTCGCCAGTATGGGAGAACAAGCTCCAGCTCGTAGGGTGTTTGATGCGGTAGTTGGTGGACAACGTAGGAGGGGAAGACCCCGGCGTGACCAAGTTACGGAAGCCCTGGCGACGCTAGGTATCGCCAACTGGAGGACGCGTGCACAGGATAGGAACGCGTGGAGGGAACTTGTGCATCAGGCTGCACCCCCGTGGGGGTGTTAAGGCCAAATAATAATATTAATTAAAATTGTATCTTATAATCGATTTTTTTTGAATTGCGGGGGCTAGGGGAAGAAATTAAAAAATCTAAAATAAACTCGTATAGCGTACAAGCATACCATATCTAGATTTCAAATTTGGTTGCTCTAGCGCTTATAGTCTCTGAAAAACAGGCGTTCATACGGACGGACAGACAGACAGACAGACGGATAGACGGACAGACAGACATAGACTTGACCACTGTTTCGAATAATAGTCGAGTCTAAAAGGAAGCAGCCCATTAAGGTTCCTCCGCCTCGCACAAAGCGAAATAAAGGCAATTTAGTTGCGCAGACAGAGAAGCATTCAGTGACAGTCAAGTTTTCGTCTCCGGAAATGGGTAAGCATCACAATATTATACCAGTTCTTTGAGTTTGGCCACATGGCCAGATTTTGCAAGAGTGATGTATATAGGTCCAATATGTGCAGCATGTGCGGGCAGAACACTTGGCGGAGGAATCTGTAAACATACACTCGAGCAGCGGCAATCTAACTCTTGCCGCGATGTACTGTCCGCCACGCTGACTGTACCCGATTATATGAGCCAATTTGCCTGCATACATAGACATACACACAATTCTACACGCAATTTAAGCCATTTCGCTCGCGTTTTAGCCCTTTTAAGCACACATCGCACTAAATCCAAGGCTCAACAACATAGGTGACCGGGACCATGTCATTCACCATCTAGTCTATTCTTGTTACGGCAGCACGTAATTAAACGTCACAAACTACAAACTCAACGCCAAGGTCAAAAACGACGGACGCACAAATGGAGCTTGTTCTAAAAAAAAATTCGCTGAAGACTAGAATGGCAATTCCATAGACCACCATCCGCAAAGCAAAAACTTAAAAACGCCACATAATATAACTATAACTAACTTTCACTGTGTGCAGACGTTCCTTTGTGTTCTCCGTACTAAAAATTTAATTTGAACATTTTTGGTTTATTTTAATATTAACATTGTAATTTAATTTATCAAAATTAACTTAAGTTCGTTCCGTTCAAAGTGTTGGTGTTAACAAATGTACTCAATTTAATATTTTTTCTTTGCGTCCAAGTATTTGTTTGTACTTTATTTGTACATAAGTTAATTTAAAAGCAAAGCGGAGCTAATGGAAATGTGCACAACTCAAAAGTATGTAAAAGCTAGAAATATTCATCAAAGACCTCATATACTATATATTACGTTGTTTGGTAATAAC
>JBAMBS010000725.1:0-24548 GCA_037044455.1 Zygothrica quintamaculata | reverse complement strand
TACAAAATTGAAATATAATTAAAGTTAAAGATTAAAAATATATAATTATATTTAAATTTAAATTTTAAATTTTAATTTAAGTTTTAAGTTTTAAGTCTTAAGCTGGGAGTATTAAAATTGAATTAAAAATTAAAAATGATCCAACATTTGTTGCACAGAATTGGGAAAACCCAGAAAAACCCAATTAGATCATCAGTATTAGTAACGATGTTAATTATTATTAGTTAAAAAGTTAAGAATTAAATTTTTGTTAGTTTCTAAGGGTAATTCCGTAAAAGTACCGAAATAAATAAAACTTACCACGGCACAGCTGCACCAACAAATAATAAGACCAAAAATGAAAACAAGAACAAAATATAGACAGACAATTGAAGCACAAGCACAAATAAAATATTAGTCACAAAAAGAAAATAATAGATAAGCACGTTAAATAGCACCAACACGGAATGAAACTAAGTTAATTTATTCAAATTAGATTAGTTACGAAATATTCAATATTAATATAATTCAAAAACACAATAATTAAATATTAAATATGAAGAGCACAAAAGTACGTCTATACACAACGAAGGTTAGTATTTATGACATCCTCATATTTTCAAAAAATATAGAAGAGCATGTCGAACATCTAAACCTTATATTTAGTTGCCTAAAAAAAAAAAATCTCAAACTCCAACCCGACAAATGTGAGTTTGTCAGGCGCGAGATCGAGTTTTTAGGCCATATCATTAGCGCTGACGGACTGAAGCCTAGCCCAAAGAAAATAGACACGATCTCAAAAATAAAATTACCAACAAATCAAAAACAAATTAAAAGTTTTCTAGGAATAACCGGTTACCTCAGACGATATATAAAAGATTACGCAAAAATTGCACAACCCCTCATAAAGTATCTAAAGAAAAATGCCAAGATAAATACGCACGATACAGACTACATAGAAGCCTTTGAAAAACTTAAAATATTAATCACAAGCGACCCGATCGTCGTTTATCCAGACTTTAGTAAACAATTTACTTTAGTTACAGATGCAAGTAATTATGCTTTGGGTGCGGTCCTCATGCAAAACGATAAAGTAATTAGTTATGCAAGTCGATTATTAAAAAACCACGAACTCAACTATAGCACTATTGAGAAGAAATTATTGGCAATTTACTGGGCGACGAAACACTTCAAGTATTATATTTACGGACGAAGATTCATAATAAAACAAATAAGAAGTCGAGTGTACCCGACTACGAGAGCCCCTTTGCCTACATATACAGCCATACACACACATACTCATACATACACACAGTTCTGCACGTACTTGGCCATTGCGCGCGCCTTTTAGCCACCCACGCTCTATAGCGCGGTACTTATTGTTGTATAACTTCCGTGATTTTCGTTCAATTTTAACGAAACTCACAACGTAGATGAAGAATGGTCTACTTAATATGTGTGCGAAAAAGAAATCTTATCGGTTAAAAATTTTACCCTATAATCGATTTTTTCAAATTGCGGGGGTCAGGGGAAGAAATTCGAAAATCTAAAACAAACTCGTATAGCGTACGATCATAACAAATCTACATTCCAAATTTCGTTGCTCTAGCTCTTATTTTTCGCGCACTACTATACCACCCCAAAAAAAACAAACTTGTACAGCGTACAAAAATGATAAATCTAGGTTTAAAATTTGGTTGCTCTAGCTCTTATAGTCTCTGAGAAACAGGCGTTCATACGGACGGATGGACGGACGGTCGGACGGACGGACGGACGGATGGACGGACGGACGGACGGACGGACGGACGGACGGACAGACGGACAGGGCTAGATCAACTCGTCTTGTCGTCCTGATTCAGAATATATATACTTTATGGGGTCTCCAATGATTATTTCTATGTGTTACATACTTTTGGATTTTGCACATTTCCAATAGCTCCGCTTTGCTCTTTTTTACAAAAAGGCAAAGGGGCTAAAAAGCATTAGCTAGCACCACATCTGAACTGCCATGTTCTCTACTTTTGGGTGAATATACACCTATTACTTTGTGTCCAATTTTTGCCATATCAGCTTTAGTTCTGGTCTGTCGGATACTGTGGTGCAGTCCTTTCACAAAAACCCTGAAGGGCCGTTCGTCTTTGAATTGATAGCAGTAAAAGTCATATTTTCCATTCTCGAGCTATTTCACAATGCCACGGTAGGCGTCGGCATTATCTGCATAGATACGCAATATCCCTCCAAGGGAAGTTAAGCATATGAATTGATTAGCGTTAACAATTTTTCTGCGACATTCTTGCAGCATGTCAACTCCTTTCATTACAATTGTAGGAGGTTTTGGCACATCTTTAGCAGGCTTACTGGCAGCAACTCTTTGATGCTGAGCTGTAATTGCAGCTTGCGTACTTGTGGCAGGAAACTCGTCACAGTCACATCAAGTCACCATCGCTTTCCAGATCTAGGTCTTCCGGAAGCTCAGCTAAAAGCGAAAACCTATTAGAGTTATCACTGTACATCCATGGGTTATCTAGCTAGAAGTAAACTTCTTCTCAGTGGTTATTGGCACAGTGTATGGGCCAACCTTAAGCTTAATTGTTTGAAAACGCGCAGACGATACAAAAGGGTGGCACATTCTGCATTGACTAGCTGCTAATAGTGCCTTTCCTAAGGCGCTCCTTTCTGCCGGCTTTGCTTTCACACCCGGAATTGTCTTCCTGCGTTCAGTCCTATGCCGAAGCATAAGCTTAGTTATGCCAGACACTTTTAAGTTCTTTTGTGTATTTGTTATCCCACTAGTACGCGACACTTGTACCTAGCACGTTATATCGCGAATGTTTGGAAACCTCAGAGTGGTACTACAGCATAGCATAAAAGAATAAAACTATTCATAACCTATCAAGTACAGGCCAATCAGAGTATAAGCAAAGGACTATGGATAGTTGGGCCCATCAGACAACAGTATGTTTGTTGCATCCTATGTACCACTTAGACTGGTTACTAAGTTTGACCAGTTCAAAATAATTTGGAAGAATCCACGATCATCATCTACCCGTTATTGCCGTCTAATCCGATTGCAATTCAAACAAGTAAGAAGTCTGTAGTCGAGTGTACCCGACTACGAGAGCCCCTTTGCCTACATATACAGCCATAAACACACATACTCATACATACACACAGTTCTGCACGTATTTAGCCATTGCGCGCACCTTTTAGCCACCCACGCTCTATAGCGCGGTACTTAATGTTGTATAACTTCCGTGTTTATTGTTCAATTTTGACGAAATTCACAACGTAGATGAAAAATGGTCTACTTAATATGTGTGCGTAAAAGAAATTTGATCGGTTAAAAATTGTATCTGAAAATCGATTTTTTTAAATTGCGGGGGTCAGGGGAGGAAATTGAAAAATCTAAAACAAACTCGTACAGCGTACGAACATAAGAAATCTACGTTCCAAATTTCGTTGCTCTAGCTCTTATTTTGCGTGCACTACTATACCCCCCCGGGGCCGATAATGCCACTTTTCTTTGCGGGGGTCAGGGGAGGAAATTGAAAAATCTAAAACAAACTCGTATAGCGTACGAGCATAACAAATCTACGTTCCAAATTTCGTTGCTCTAGCTCTTATTTTGCGCGCACTACTATACCCCCCCGGGGCCAATAATGCCACTTTTGATGATGTATAACTTCCGAGATTTTTGATCAATCTTACCCACACAATATGGATCAAGAGCGGTCTAATTATGATGAGTGCCAAAAATAAATTTGATGGGTTGAAAATTGTGCTAAATAATCGTTTTTTTCGAATTACGGGGGTCAGGGGAGGAAATTGAAAAATCAAAAACAAACTTGTACAGCGTACGAAATAGATAAATCTAGGTTTAAAATTTGGTTGCTCTAGCTCTTATAGTCTCTGAGAAACAGGCGTTCATACGGATGGAAGGACGGACGGACGGACGGACGGACATGACACGTTGGTTATGTCGTCCACCTCCTGCAACTCCTTTGTCACTGCCACAATGGCAATATCGTCCGCGAAGCCGACGATACGGGTTCCCCGAGGTGTCGCGGGGCGGAGGACTGCGTCGTACATGACGTTCCAGAGCATTGGTCCCAGGACCGACCCCTGTTATCCTGTAACTTGGTAGTGCCTACCTACCTTCAGCGGTATTGTAGATCAGCACTGTACCGCGAAAGTAGCTGCACACCAAGTTAATAAGGTACTCAGGGATGTTTAGTCGCCGTAGTGCACTGACGATCATCTGCCATCTTACCGAGTTGAAGGCATTGCGGACGTCCAAGGTGGTGATGAGGCAATATTTTTTTTTCCCACCCCTCCAGCGTGTACCCTCGATAGTTTTGTTGGCTATGGATACGACTGCGTGAATGGCATCGGTAGTATTTCTGCCTTTTCGGAATCCGAATTGCCAGTTCGAAACTCCTTGCCGTTCACCGATTTCTCCCTCGAATCGGTTGCAGATGACGCGCTCGAAGAACTTCCCGACCACGTCCAACATACAGAGTGGTCTGTACGAGGAAGGGTCTTCCGCCGGTTTTTCGCCTTTGGGAATCAGCACAAGTCTCTGCCCCTTCCATATGCTGGGGAAGGTCCTCTCATTTAAGCAATTATTGAACAACTCCACATAGATGGTGGGTTGTGCCTCCGCCACAAACTTTATTGTTCGTGGGTGGATGCCGTCCGGCCCAGTTTCTTTATTGGCCGTAATCGCCTTTGCTATCCGCAGAATTTCCGCCGCATTCGTGTTGACTACTGCAGAGCATGGATTTGCGGTAGCGTGGCTATTGGGTGCATCGGGAACAGCGTTTGATGTTGATGTTCAGTAATTGCTGTGGGTCCGACGGCATTCGGCGTCTTCTAAGTTTCCCCATGACCAATCTATGGACTTGTTGACCAGCAAGCGAGACCGGGCCGTACCCTTTTTGTAAGCGCCAGCTGCTGCCTCATCTCCAGCCGTACGTAGGTCATCTACAACCGACCTTTGTAGGCTCAGCATCTACGCCAGGTTGTCTTTCATGCCCTGGTTAACGTGGCGTACCACGGGCTTCCTCTCGGTTACCAGGAAGACAAGGTTTCCAAAAGCTGTCCGAGCTACGCCATCTGTGACATAGGCGATGGGGGCTGATCCCTTGGCTTCTTTGGAGGTGTTTTCCGGTCAGGTGTATCCGGATCTTTGCTCCTTTTCGGAGTTTCGTGCACCTCCACTTGTTCTGGACAACCGGCTTAAATTGCTGGCCTGTTACCGTTCCAGCCGGTGGGGACCGACCTATTCTCTCGCTTTTGGCGAAGGGGTTTATTTGGTCCTCCACTGTGCCTGTAGCTTGGTCCACTGCGCCGGCCAAGTAAGCCACCGTCGCAGTAGTGTTAGGGTTGATGGTGGTTTGTTCCACGGGTTTGTTCCGTGGTTTGTTCCACGGGTGGATTTTCACAATAGTGACTGCCACCTGGAGTAATAGTGTTATTAACAACCATTCTTTCGTCTTGTGCTTTTATGCCTTCTGCCAGGTTTGTGCTGCTCCAACCCGCACTGGATATTGGAGTGGCTGTCAGTCGGTACGACGCAGACGCAGACCAGTATGCAGCTCAATATGAGACAGACGGCACGTTCATCGCTCCGTACCATACCGGTGCTGCATATAATATCGTTGCTTTGGTCATTCTCATTAGTAAGCGATGACGCTGTTCCTTTGGGCCACGCATATTATATATTATATCTACCCTTTTACAGCTACTGACCAGTACCCCTTCTGTTTTTTGGGTCGCCAGCTCTAGACCTGCTGCGGTCAGCCAGCGATGCACACGTAAAATGGCTTCGTTGCATGCCTCCTCCACCACGATCAGTTGCTTCACGACTGATATCTGTGTATCTTTCAGCAGGCTAAATCGCAGTACACCATCGTACATTATGTTTCATAGCAGCGCGCCCAGAAGTGATCCTTGCGGGGACACCAGCAGAAGCTTGGAGATAACGGATATAGCATTGGAGTAGGCAAAGTGATTGAACCAGAGGAAGGAGGCAAATTTATCGTTGGCTCAGACGATTGGGGCGATAATTTTAAGTTATTAAAATTATCATCCAAATTCTTGAAATCCCCATGCAGTTTGGTAATTGCCGCTCTTAGGGCATCACCACGCCTTGTCTTCCTCATGAACTTTTGAAAGTTCAATTCAGGTTCGCGACAGGACTCGCAACACCATTTAAGACCAGGTCTTTGATTCTGGCTGTATAACTGGCACACTTAATGTATATGACGTTGTCACACAGCCAACAATCAATAACATCAGTTTTGATGTGTGATGGGCATTTGCAAATTTTTTCACAGCAGATAAACATTATTATAAAATCAATAAGATCAATCTAAATAGTGTACTGCGCACGAGAGAGAAAAGAAAAAAGAATAATAGATAAGCAAAAACAAAAATTAAGCATAACTAACGGATGATAAGTTGTTATTGAGTATCTACTGCAGCCGAATATGTGAACATAAATCCCACAAACAACAAATAGTAACTGAGAGAGCGTATACAACAACACCAAAAGTAAAAAGAATATGCACAAAATGCAAACGATAATAAGTACCGAAATAAAATCAACTTACCACAGATGCATACAAAAACAAAAAACGAGAGTAAAACATAAACAAAAACAAAATATTAAGAAGTACAATTAATACAGAAATAAAATATTTGGACGTAAAGAAAAAATATTAAATTAAGCGCGCTAGTTAGCACCAACACCTCAAACGGAACGAAGTTAAATTTATTTTAATTAAATAGATTAATTTTAATATATTTAAATGAAAGTAAACTAAATACACAAAAATAATACGGAGAACACAAAAACACGTCTGTACACAGTTAGTTCAACTATGGATGGAAAGACACCTTCCAGCTAATTTTGCGAATTCTGATAGGTGCTGGAATAAGGCGTTCTTCAGAGCCCTGTTAGGGATACCATCCGGACCTGGAGCCTTATCGGGCTTAAGGCTGCCAGCTGCAGTCAGCACCTTATCGATGGAAACATCGTGGTGTTGATCGTTGAGCGCTTGGTACGGCGTTGATGGGTTGTTCTCCAGAGCTGGCCTGCTAGGGAAGAGGGCCTCCGCGATGGTGATTAGTTCGCTGTGAGCAGTTGGCACTGCGTACCTCCCAGCATAAGGCTGCTAGACGATTAATTTATAGGCCTTTCTTCTTGTGTCATATTCTGCAGAGTCACACAGTTGCAAATAATGTTCGCGCTTGCTATTGCGAATTGCTACTTTTAGCTTTTTATCTCTCTGGTTTTACACGTAAAACCATTAAAACTCGTGGATTCCATAAGTGGAGTAAGGTTTCCTCTGCACATTCAGATGCCCGCCGACTTGTTGGCGTCAGAAGTCCAAATAGCTGCTGAAATAGACTCCCGGTGGTGCCACGTCAATATTCAGTTCATGTGTTGATTACTCCAGTAGGGCCTGAGTGGCTACGCAGTGGTTGAGGTTCAGTTGCATAAAACTTAACATGTTAGTTTTAGTTTTGCGACACCTTCTCGATACGCAGTGCACTTGTTACTACCCGTACCGTGCTCTATGGATTTTTCATCTTTTCTGGCGCACATTGTTATATCTAAGAATTGTCTCCGCTTTAAGCGGGTTATTGTTTGCTCATTTGCCAATGGTCTGGCAAGTCTGTTCCTGTGTGCATTTAACCTATCATTGTATCTGCTGGTATGCCGGCTTATTTGTAAGTTCACAGTATCTTTTTTAAGGTCTTTGTGAAGAGTAGTACACATCCAGTGATAGTACGGAGAGCTTTATTCTGAAGCCTCTGCATTTTTAGTCCCTTTGCCTTTTTGTAAAAAAGAGCAAAGCGGAGCTATTGGAAATATACAAAATCCAAAAGTAACACATATAAATAATCATCGGAGACCCCATAAAGTATATATATTCTTGATCAGGACGACAAGACGAGTCGATCTAGCCATGTCCGTCCGTCCGTCTGTCCGTCTGTCCGTCCGTCCGTCTGTCCGTCTGTCCGTCTGTCCGTCTGTCCGTCCGTCTGTCCGTACGTCCATCTGTATGAACGTCTGTTTCTCAGAAACTATAAGAGCTAGAGCAACCAAATTTTAAACCTAGATTTGCTATTTTCCTACGCTATACAAGTTTGTTTTTGATTTTTCAATTTCCTGCCCTGACCCCCGCAATTCGAAAAAAACGATTATTAAGCACAATTTTCAACCGATCAAATTTATTTTTGGTACACATCATAATTATACTATTCTTGATCTATGTTGTGAATCGGGGTAAGATTGATCAAAAATCTCGGAAGTTATACATCATCAAAAGTGGTGTTATGTAGATGTTAGGTAGATTTGTTATGTTCGTACGCTATAACGTAGATTGCTTATGTTCGAACTCTATACGAGTTTGTTTTAGATTTTCGAATTTCCTCCCCTGACCCCCGTAATTTGAAAAAATCGATTATAAGATAAAATTTTTAACCGATCAAATTACTTTTTCGCACACATATTGAGTAGACCATTCTTCATCTACGTTGTAAATTTCGTAAAAATGTAACTATAAACACGGAAGTTATACAACATTAAGTACTGCGCTGCTATACTGCGTGGGAGGCTAAACGGTGCGCGCAATGGCTAAGTACGTGCAGAACTGTCTGTATGTATGAGTATGTGTGTGTATGTCTGTATATGTAGGCAAAGGGTCTCTTGTAGTCGGGTACACTCGACTACAGACTTCTTACTTGTTTTTTTCTGTTAAATGGGGCAGCCATTCCCCATATTTGGATTCCATAGCACCATGTCGGCATAATGACAGCTTTGTATACTGCCCATTTGCATCGCAGGGAAAGTTTGGATTTTTTCCCAAGCATCCAATTTAGACGTGCTAACTTTATATTGCAGTTTACTACTGCAGCCCTAATATGCGCCTGACAGTTATGCCGTCTATCCAGCGTAACTCCAAGGTACTTGGCTTTGGCTTATCTGGTCAACTCGATATTGTTAAGTTGTACCGCTGGCACGTCACCTCTAAATAATGTATAGCACATGTTTATGCATTTATTAGGATTAACCGCAATGTTCCATCTGCGAGTCCAATTCTCGAGCAGATGTAGGTATTGTTGAACGCCGTGAGCGTCCTCCATTTCCTCGGGCGCAGAGTAGAAGAAACAAAAATCATCTGCATATGAGCCAAGTAGGGTAGAGGGAGAGTTTACCAGAATTGGCAGGTCAGCTGTGAATATATTCTAAAAGAGTGTACCAAGAACACTCCCTTGAGAAACACCAGCGTCAATCATGTGTGGATTAGAAGTGGCAGCTCTCACCTTCACCTGGAATCTACGCTCTGTTAGATAGATACGAAATATGAGATAAAGCGGGTCCAGAAAGTATATCTTCAATATAGCAAGAAGTCCCTTGTGCCAAACGCGATGAAATGCCTGTTTCACGGCAATAATCACGCCGTTACAATAATGTTTATTATCATAAGCCTTGAGAATATGATTCAGCACTCTGTGAACCTGTTCAATTGCTCCGTTTCCAACTCTGAAACCAAACTGGTGGGCTGCTAAGATTTTATCAAGATCTACCCGTCTATGTAGTCTTAGTGTAATAAGTCTTTCGAAGACTTTTGAAAGTGCAAGCAGAAGGCTAATCGGGCAGTACGAATCTGGATCGTCCTCCGGCTTTCCGGGTTTGTGAATCATTATAATTTTTGCTAATTTTCAGCTCGACGGTAAGTGCTGAAATCTTAGTATTGCATTAAAAATGAATGCAATGAAAAGAATTGCGCGCTTTGGGAGAACCTTGAGAGTGACAGATTTTATCAGATCCCGGAGATTTTTTCTTAAGTAAACTTTTAATTACTTCAACAACTTCAACGTCTCTGATTGGCGTAATCGGCACAATAATTTAATACATACATACTTTAGGCCGTACAGTTCTGGATCGCTTAACTTCTTTTCTTTACAGAAATGGAAAACATTTAAATTTGCTTTCATAAACGGCAATTTTAAAGTTTCAATTTTAGTTACTTCAACAAATGTAGTGCCACACCAGCCACAGATAACCCAAACAAAGAAGCAGCCAAGTTAAAAAAAATAATTTAAGTGCACACCTCGCTATCCTACAGAGCTCCCCACGCACCCTTCCTAAAAAAGTCTCATGGTGGAACAAAAATCTTGACAAACTAAGAAAAGAAAAAAATGCAATCATGGCAAGCCCTTAAAAAATCAATAGGCCCAGAAAATATAATAAAATACAAGAGAGCTAACACTCTCTTAACAAGCAAACTTAAATTGTCCAAAGGAACCTCTATAGCCGCATTCACATCCCAAATCCAACCTAGCACCACTACCAAGAAAAGCTCTCTCAATCCAAAACGGTATTCCTCAAGGATCCCAAATCTCCCTCATCCTGTTCCTCAATGCCTACAACAAGCTTGTCCACATAATCGACACAAGAACCTGCATTTTATAGCCTATGCTGACAACTTCCACACCATCGTAAAATTCCATAAATATCAGACAAATCTCAAACTTAACAAATGTAAGCAATTACATATTTCCAGGAAGCACCATTGTCAATGCTCTATTCAAACCACCATACCCAACCCACTATCAACAAACACACTAAAAATCCTGGGCCTAACAATTAACAATAAATACAAATGGAAGGATCACATAAAATATCTCCTCCATCAGAATAGCTCGTTCAACAACCTACTCCTGGAAGCGAACATCAACACAGTTCAAGAACGTTACTCATTCCGCACCGCCAAATTAGCCAAAAACCTAGCCGTATCATGCCAAACACCCATCTTCCCAATACTTAAAAAAATCATCATTAACAAGAAAATAATAACCAAAATCCCATCTGCCTTATGCAGATGCATAAATATCTGCAACCAGCTTCAAATACAAATATATTTATTACCCGACACAACACCATCGAACACTTTCAGGGAATTCCCGACAGAATCCGTAATGCTACAGCTCACCTTCCTAAATAGATCCATAACCACCCTTTCTTATTATCAGCTCCAATTTCCAAAAATTTATAATTCTTTTCCTGACATCAAATTAATTTACACTGATAGCTCCAAAACGTGCTCCCATACCTCTTACGCCATAACAAACGAGGACCAATGCTTGAAGAGGGGCATCCTCATGAATATAACCTCCATCTATTCCACTGAATTGATTGCAATTTATAAAGCCATAAGACTCGTTTTGAACCAAAAAACAAACTACATTATTTGCACGGACTCCTTATCATCTCTCAAAATAATTAATATCAATAACAAGGAAAAAAAAAAAAAAAAAACTGCAACTGTTATGAATCCTCCATCCGATCCTACCTAGCACAACACCCGAATATCAAGATACTATGGGTACCCGGACACCAAAACATTCAAGACAACGAATTAGCAGACTTTCAAGCTAAAATTGCCCCAACCTTCCCTCTGCTTTACACGAACAACTTTAACACAACTGATTCCATAAAATTTATTAAAAATAAACTTATATTAAACAAGTAAAAAGTATGTAGTCGGGTGGACCCGACTACGAGAGCCCCTTTGCCCAATATAAATTAAATTAAATTGAAATAAATGAAAACAATAAAATGTTTATTTAAAATATTAAATAGAAATAAACTTTATTTTAACTTAAAATAAATATTAAAATTAATTTTTTTTGTTTTTAATTTTTTGTTTAAATTTTTTTAGTTTGTTTTTTTTTAGTTTTTTTTTAATTGTTTTCTTAAATTAATTAATTATTTAGTTAAAATACTTATATATCTAACTTAAGTTTATATCTAATCACTACTTACACTAACGGATATACCACTGTGGTAGCTATAAACAGTTTCATATGTTATAGCGGTTATATCCGCGCTAATATTGCTAACCGCCCAATCTATATGAGTATCTGAATTAGTTGTTCGACTATTTAAATCTAATAAGGACCTAAATCCTCTCTGTACTAAACAATCATAAACGCTCCTACTTACAGTTAATTGTGATAAGCACATATTAAAATCTCCTAGAATTATTAGTTGTTCATTAGAAATCTGAATTTCCTGAAATAAACTCTCCAACTCTGTTTTAAATAAACGAACCGGGTACCTCGGAATTTTATATACCACTAACACTACTATTGATCGATAGTGGAATACAGTGTATTCAAATACTGCAGAGCCTGATATTTTTCTACCGCAAATGCTATTGGAAATATTTACAAAGAGGTCTGTTTTAGTATAAACTATAATTCCTCTTTTTGGTCGTATTGAAGTACTTAAATCGTCACAATCCAATCGAGTAACGATATTGAACTCCGGAATATCTATATTATCGTTAGAGTAGGAGCATGTTTCAACGAAGCATAAAATCGACGACTGAAGCATTAACCTATCTGAACGCACATCATCAATATGACAATGTAAACTTTCAGTATTATGAAAGAGAATGTTAAGAAGAGAATTGTTAAATAAATAACTGTAAGTAGATTTAAGTAACTTTTCTGTTCTTAAATTGTTAGGTTAAATTTTGACCAGATCATCATTTTGGGGAGGTCTAGGGGGGAGAAAGTCTCCAATTATGAATAAACCGGACGCTGTTGTTGCCCTACTACAAGCTACGTATATTTTGGAACGCTGCCTCATTTGGTGGGTGTGAACTACCACCTTACTATACGTAGCTCCCTGACTCTTATGTACAGTTATACCTTCTGCAGGTACAACTGGAAATTGCTTGCGGTCAACTGTAATAGGCGATCTTTCTCCGTATTGGAAATTTTTAACAGTTTTAGAAATGGGGGTCCATAAAGATTCTGTTGGGTGAGAATATTTTGATCGCGCTATTATGCCTACTGTTTCTTCCGAAAATTTCATCCATAGAATACTTGGAGTTTTGGATGTTTCAAATTCTATTTGCATTAATATGCCAGTTGCTATATTTACTAACCCTTCCCCCGTATCTATGTTGACCGTAATCATATATTTGGCACTAGTTTTTAGGAGAAGGGACTTACATAACCCCTGAGCTTTGGACGCCCTATAGTTGCTAACTGTGTCTAATATTCTTTGCCTAGTTGTATCATTTAATTGTGGAGCTTTAACAAAATCATCTGCGGTAGAAACAAACGGTTCTGTTGGAATTTGGTTCAGTTTTGTGGTGTTGAAATAATCCGTCTGCTCATTTGTACTAAAAAGGTGAATAGCATCATCAGGCACTTCTGATGGTTGACAAATCCGCGAACGGATGAGACCGATATCGTCAGGTGTCATGCAACCTGATGCCATATTATTTAAGGCAGAAGCAAATACAATATCGTCTCGTTGTCGCATTATCTCTGTAAGCTCAAAATATTTAAAAAGATTCCACAGATATGATCCATAAATTGAATGATATGGATCAGTAGAATTGGATTTGAAAATCCACCCTCCACCAACAGGTGATAACTGCCTTAAGTCACCAAAAACAATAATAGAAATTCCACCAAAAGGAGCTGTACTTTTGAAAATTTGTTTTAAACGGGATTCCAAATGATGAAACATTGTGCAACTTACCATGGAAATTTCATCAATTATTAAAAGTTTTAGATCAATTAGTTTTGAATGGAGGGTATTGACCAGATCATGACTTAAGGCCCTCAATTCAGTTGCAGATTGGTTGACACGAAGCGAAAACATAGAATGAAGGGTTGAGCCTCCTATTCCGAAAGCAGCTTTGCCTGTAGGCGCACATAAAAGTATTTTAATTGTGGAAGGATTACTTCCTGGCTTGCTATTATAAAAAGTGGATAGCGACTGGTAAATAGCTAAAATGAGACGGCTCTTACCAACTCCAGCACCACCGCCAACAAATTCGTGATATACAGATTTGTTTTTAGCGTTGTGCAGAGTGTGTGTTAGATAGGTCTTTTGCTTTAAATTAAGCGACCTGACTAACTCGGATAAGCTCTCTTTTGAAATTAGTAGTGGAAGTTTCACTACACGGACATTGCTATCTTGGTCAACATTGTTTTCATCCTCATTTAGGTTTAATACATTGACGTGGGAGTTTATTTCAGGTAATCCTAAAACCCTATATTGTTCATCAAATACTACATTATTTTCATTTTCGATTGGATTTTGAGATACTGTAATGTCATTTAAAATATTTTGGAGCTCCCTATCATCTAATATATTATTCTTATTAATATTGGATTGTAAGAATGCCTGATTGTCAGTGCAATATTTCTCACAATCCCTGTTAATAATTTCAACTTCCTCATTTCTCCATGGCACATAAAGCATATATAGTTCCCTAAAATAGTTACTCCTATCTGTATTTATATTAAATCTCCTGTATCTTATTACACGTGGTGTGCATCTTTTTCTAAGAAAGCCACTACCATCACGAAGTGCGTGGTTCGTGGCATCACTACCTATATTTGAACTACTAATAGTGTCTGCAGTATTATGGCGAGAGGTATTTCTCTTACTAAATATGTAAAATGCAGCAAAATCCGCTAAACACAGATTTTCCAAGGCATTTGGGCGCTGAACATAATGATCTACAAGCCCATGTTCGAATATATCTTCTGAGTCTTGTGGCAGATATTGAAGTTGCTGCCTGGATTTCAGAATCCGAACTCTTTGTTCTGGTGGAGAGGTATTAATATAAACCTCACTATTACTGCTTTCGGATAATCGCATGCCTAGGCAACAATAGACAGATTCCTGAGCGGATATGTCAGTACCCGAAATAAACTTATGGCCTATATGCTGTAACTTATGCTTAATTGTTGCATTGCCCCTGGAAATCTCAGCGACTGCTTCACGCATAAGTTTTGAAATGCCTCTTTGAGATTTGTTAATATAATTTATTACATAGCTGCAGCAAGCATATGGGTCTAATATAAGCTGAATGTCTATATTTGCCCTTTGTAGTAATAGAAGGTGTTCATTATAAGCGTTAAGCTTAATGGCTGCGAAAGATCTTTTTAAAAACACTTTTGGCTTCTTTATAGACGACCTAAGGGCATTAATATAGCAGTCATACGACAAGTTTATTTGCTCATGAGAAAGAAAATTATCGAAACAGCATAGAATATTTACAGTGTCTGTTGCGAAGGGATATTCAAGGAAGGCCTGAATTTTATTGAAGTTTCTACGATGAGTTTCTATATTTTCAAAATCCGCATCGAATGGAAATAAAATTTCTGTTTGGGGCATGGGGGGTATGGAATACCAAACCTACAAATTTTATTGCCTCTGATTTCCCTCCTGCATGCTCATCATCACTCAAGTTTAATTAAGGGGCATCTTTCAGCCAAAACATGCCATGCACATGAGGAGAGCCTCTTTGCTGAAATTCTACTCGCCAATAATACTGAAGGACTACATACGTATCAAAAATTCGGCCATTCTTTTTCATTAATTTCAAAACCTGCCTAAAGCGAAAATCAAAATACCTAGCACAAGTAACAGGATCTGCTCGAATCAGACGGGATTTATCATTGAAAGTAAGGTGCACTGCATCATCTTCAGATATAACTTTTCTGTCAACGTTATTAGAAAGTAGAACTAAAAGTTCTGACCATCTAGTTTCTGCTGCAGAAAATGTTATGAAAAAAGTCGGTAAACCAAACTGCCTAATCATAGCCATTACTTTCTTCTTCTCTGCTTCCCAGTGAGCAGGCGAAGTGTGAATACCTTTTAGAACTAGGTAACCATCATCATGAAGTAAAAGATTGGCTATATGGCTCTCATTGAGAGCGGTAGCTGCGGAAATGCCTCGAGTGGCGCTGTGCTTTCGTAAGCAAATTGACGTATTGTTCCTAATAATAATTAATTCTAATTTTTTAAAATTCAAAAATAATTTATCGGTTCTACAACCTCTTCTATCGGAATTCGTAAGCTCAGACCTAACTATGGTTGTAAAACGCTGCCTACATTTTCTTTTCATGCCTGCAAAAATAGTGTTGTAATAAGATTACCAACTGGGATTGGTACATTTACAACGGCTCCTTTTATAGCACTTTGACGGCCATAACCAAGTGACTTGATTATCACAAAAGGAAGGCGAGGGGAAATCAGCCGTTCTTTTAAAGGCTTTAAGCCTTTCAAACAATCGGGAAGGATTGGAAAATCCAAACCATTTGTTATCGAAGCACTTGGTTTTTTGCCCTGCTTGATACAACGACTGCATGTCTTACAAAAACTATAAATGCCTGTGCCTGAAGTCAACTCGTCAGAAGAAGATAGAAAGAGGATGTCTGAAGCATCTTCAGAAGTACATCTTCTTTCTACTTCTTGACGGCATATTCTGTCAATTTGGTGAGGAAACCAAAGGCCTTTGCAACAAATGCAAGTTTGATTGGGACCCTGTTTAACTGTTCGGTTAAACATTCCAATCAAAGCTTGCAAGCCCTCAAGTGCAAGTTCTGGGGAAATAGAACGTTCTAGTGCATTTGCACGTAATTGCCTGTTATGAATTGAATTTCTTCTATTCTCGGAAATTCTATTTTGCGAACTATTTCGAAATTGACTAATTCGTTGCGATAGATTCCTTCTTGAATCTATCACAACTTGTCGCGCCCTTATTCTGGCACTTCGCCTAGCAGTTGTGTTACGCGCCTGTTCAACTGCCCTACGTACTAGATTAGCCCTAATCTGCGATCTTTGACTCCTATCTATTTCCCTCTCTCTAATCCGTCTTTGTACGTCGTGCCTTGCACGACTGCGTCTGAAGGAGTCTCCTCTTTGCTCTAGTGCCCGATAAACTGGGTCTTGTCGGCGCGTCGTTCGGCGCAAAGTGTCAAGAGCCTGTTCCTGTTGTCTAATTGCCGAATTTCTTCGGCGAATAGTTCGTCGGTTGCTATTAACAGACTGCTCGTTTGACCGAACTACTGGGTCTTGGCGGCGTGTCGCTCGACGCAGTGTCAAGAGTCTGTTCTTGTTGTCGAACTGCCGAATTTCTTCGTTGGTTGCTGTTAATTGTCCGTTCATTTGACCGAACTTCTGGGTCTTGGCGGTGGGTTGCACGTCGCGAAGTGTCAACAGTCTGTTCCTGTTGTCGAACTGCCGAATATCTTCGGCGAATAGCTCGTTGGTTGCTGTTAACGGTCTGTTCGTTTGACCGAACCACTGGGTCTTGGCGGAGTGCCGATGGACGCGAAGTGTCAACAGCCTGTTCCTGTTGTCGAACTGCCGAATTTCTTCGGCGAATAGCTCGTTGGTTACTGTTAACGGTCTGTTCGTTTGACCGAACTACTGGGTCTTGGCGCAGTGCCGATCGACGCAAAGTGTCAAGACTCTGTTCTTGTTGTCGAACTGCCGAATTTCTTCGGCGAATAGCTCGTTGGTTGCTGTTAACGGTCTGTTCGTTTGACCGAACTACTGGGTCTTGGCGGAGTGCCGATCGACACAAAGTGTCAAGACTCTGTTCTTGTTGTCGAACTGCCGAATTTCTTCGGCGAATAGCTCGTTGGTTGCTGTTAATTGTCCGTTCATTTGACCGAACTTCTGGGTCTTGGCGGTGTGTTGCACGTCGCAAAGTGTCAACAGCCTGTTCCTGTTGTCGAACTGCCGAATTTCTTCGGCGAATAGCTCGTTGGTTGCTGTTAACGGTCTGTTCGTTTGACCGAACTACTGGGTGTTGGCGGAGTGCCGATCGACGCGAAGTGTCAACAGCCTGTTCCTGTTGGCGAACTGCCGAATTTCTTCGGCGAATAGCTCGTTGGTTGCTGTTAACGGTCTGTTCGTTTGACCGATCTACTGGGTCTTGACGGCGTGTCGATCGACGCAAAGTGTCAAGAGTCTGTTCTTGTTGTCGAACTGACGAATTTCTTCGGCGAATAGAACGTCGAGCAGTATTATTAATTTGTTCGCGTCTTCTAACTATTCTGTTCAGTCGACTAGTTTGACGCCGTTGATTATCCCTAATTCTTTCTGATGACGTATCTCTATTTTCCCTACGAACTCTTTGTGATAGTAAATTAAATAATCTCTCCTCCTCAATATAATCTAAATTTATCCTATTAAAGTGATTTCTATTTCTTTGCCTTTGAGAGGCAACGGCTGCTGAAACGCTTCTTACCCTGGGCATTATTATTATAATATAATACTAATAATAATAATAATAAATAATTATAATAATAATAATATATTATAATTGTTTTGAATTCAATTTTTAATAGTCCCAGTTTCAATTTAAATTTAAATTTAAATTAAATTTAAATTTTATAATTTTAATTTTAATTTTATATTTCTTTTGTACGAAATATTTCAAAACAAGTAAGAAGTCTGTAGTCGAGTGTACCCGACTACGAGAGCCCCTTTGCCTACATATACAGCCATACACACACATACTCATACATACACACAGTTCTGCACGTACTTAGCCATTGCGTGCACCTTTTAGCCCCCCACGCTCTATATCACGGTACTTAATGTTATATAACTTCCGTGTTTATTGTTCAATTTTAACGAAATTCACAATGTAGATGAAAAATGGTCTACTTAATAAGCGTGAAAAAAATTTGATCGGTTAAAAATTGTATCTGAAAATCGATTTTTTCAAATTGCGGGGGTCAGGGGAGGAAATTGAAAAATCTTAAACAAACTCGTATAGCGTACAAACATAACAAATCTACGTTCCAAATTTCGTTGCTCTAGCTCTTATTTTGCGCGCACTACATAACCCCCTGGGGCCCATAGCACCACTTTTGCTGATCTATAACTTCCGAGATTTTTGATCAATCTTACCCAGATTCACAACATCGATTAAGAATGGTCTAATTATGATGTGTGCCAAATATAAATTTGATCGGTTGAAAATTGTGCTTAATAATCGTTTTTTTCGAATTGCGTTGGTCAGGGGGGGAAATTGAAAAATCCAAAACAAACTCGTATAGCGTACGAACATAACAAATCTACGTTCCAAATTTCGTTGCTCTAGCTCTTATTTTGCGCGCACTACTATACCCTCCCGGGGCCCAAAACGCCACTTTTGCTGATCTATAACTTCCGAGATTTTCAATCAATCTTACTCAGATTCACAACATCGATCAAGAATGGTCTAATAATGATGTGTACCAAAAATAAATTTGATCGGTTGAAAATTGTGCTTAATAATCAATTTTTTCGAATTGCGGGGGTCAGGGGAGGAAATTGAAAAATCAAAAACAACCTTGTACAGCGTACGAACATAACGAATCTAGATTTCAAGTTTGGTTGCTCTAGCTCTTATAGTCTCTGAGAAACAGGCGTTCATACGGACGGACGGACGGACGGACGGACGGACGGACGGACGGACTGACGGACGGACGAACGGACTGACGGACGGACGAACGGACGGACGGACGGACGGATGGACGGACGGACGGACGGACGGACGGACAGACAGACGGACAGGGCTAGATCAACTCGTCTCGTCGTCCTGATTCAGAATATATATACTTTATGGGGTCTCCGATGATTATTTCTATGTGTTACATACTTTTGGATTTTGCAAATTTCCAATAGCTCCGCTTTGCTCTTTTTTTACAAAAAGGCAAAGGGGCTAAAAAAAAATTTTTATTTAATTTGCTTTAATTTGTACTACAATTTTTGGCCGACTGCTGATAGTCGACATTAAAATAAAAAATAAATAAATAATAGTTATAATAATAGTTATAATAATAATGGGACAATAATAATAATAATAATAATAATAATAATAATATCGATTTATTTTGGTTATATTAAAATATTATCAAATAATTAAAAATAAAAATAATTAAATATATTAATAATAATTATTATTTTAAATTATTATTATTTTATTTTAAAGAAATAAATTTGAATTCAAAATAATAATGAAATGTAATAATAATAAATAATAAAATAATTTAAAAACTTGCTGTGTTCTTCAAATCGTCAATGTAATTGGAGCACGCAATACATAAGCCGACCGCGATCGCGACCGCGAACACGAACAACGACGTCACCAATTTTAAAGAACTTACTGCAATCCGTTACACGGACCACAGAATGTTCTAGCACTCACAAATATTTATTATATTATATATTAAGATTGATCAAAAATCTCGGAAGTTATAGATCAGCAAAAGTGGCGCTATGGGCCCCGGGTGAGCGGGGGGGGGGGGGTAATGTAGTGCGCGCAAAATAAGAGCTAAAGCAACGAAATTTGGAACGTAGATTTGTTATGTTCGTACGCTATACGAGTTTGTTTTAGATTTTCGAATTTCCTCCCCTGACCCCCGCAATTCGAAAAAAACGATTATTAAGCACAATTTTCAACCGATCAAATTTATTTTTGGTACACATCATTATTAGACCATTCTTGATCGATGTTGTGAATTTGGGTAAGATTGCTCAAAAATCTCGGAAGTTATAGATCAGCAAAAGTGGCGTTTTGGGCCACGGGGGGGCTATGTAGTGCGCGCAAAATAAGAGCTAGAGCAACGAAACTTGGAACGTAGATTTGTTATGTTTTTACGCTATACGAGTTTGTTCTGGATTTTTCAATTTCCTCCCCTGACCACCGCAATTTGAAAAAAACGATTATTAAGCACAATTTTTAACCGATCAAATTTATTTTTGGCACACATCATAATTAGACCATTCTTGATTGATGTTGTGAATCTGAGTAAGATTGATCAAAAATCTCGGAAGTTATAGATCAGCAAAAGTGGTGTTACGGGCCCCGTGGGGGGTAATGTAGTGCTCGCAAATTAAGAGCTAGAGCAACGAAATTTTAAACCTAGATTTATCATTTTCGTACGCTGTACAAGTTTGTTTTTGATTTTTCAAATTCCCCCCCTGACCAACGCAATTCCAAAAAAACGATTATTAAGCACAATTTTCAACTGATCAAATTTATTTTTGGTACACATCATTATTTGACCATTCTTGATCGATGTTGTGAATCTGAGTAAGATTGATTGAAAATCTCGGAAGTTATAGATCAGCAAAAGTGGTGTTATGGGCTCCGGGGGGGTATAATAGCGCGCGCAAAATAAGAGCTACAGCAACGAAATTTGGCATCTAGATTCGTTATGTTCGTACGCTAAACGAGTTTTTTTTGATTTTTCAATTTCCTCCCCTGACCCCCGCAAATCGAAAAAAACGATTATTAAGCACAATTTTCAACCGATCAAATTTATTTTTGGCACACATCATAATTAGACCATTCTTGATCGATGTTGTGAATCTGGGTAAGATTGGTCAAAAATCTCGGAAGTTATACATCAATAAAAGTGGTGTTATTGGCCCCGGGGGGGTATAGTAGCGCGCGCAAAATAAGAGCTACAGCAACAAAATTTGGAACGTAGATTTGTTATGTTCGTACGCTATACAAGTATGTTTTTGATTTTTGAATTTCCTCCCCTGACCCCCGCAAATCGAAAAACACGATTATAAGGTACAATTTTTAGCCGATAAGATTTCTTTTTGGCACACATATTAAGTAGACCATTCTTCATCTACGTTGTGAGTTTCGTTAAAATTGAACGAAAAACACGGAAGTTATACAACAATAAGTACCGCGCTATAGAGCGTGGGGGGCTAAAAGGCGCGCGCAATGGCTAAGTACGTGCAGAACTGTGTGTATGTATGAGTATGTGTGTGTATGGCTGTATATGTAGGCAAAGGGGCTCTCGTAGTCGGGTACACTCGACTACAGACTTCTTACTTGTTTTTATTTATTTTTTTCTCTTTCTTCAGCACATGAGCTTTTCGTTTAGCCAGCACAGAGCCCGCATTTAAGCGATTCAGTCTGATTGCGATTATCGCATTCAAGTCGCACCGCAAAAACATACTAACAATACGGGCCAGTTGTACGATAACATGGACTCGGAACAGCTTAGGGCAATAGTCCAAGCGGCTGTTAGTAGTGCGTTGGTCGAACAAGCGGCTGCGAACCAAGAAAGAGAACAGGCAGTCTTACAAAATATAAACCAGCTATCTGAACAAGTTGCGGCCACACGCATCTCTGCGCCTCAGGTGCGGTTATATTCATCAATAGAAATAAATAATGGAATACGTTGTGGTGAGCCACTCGATGTTACCTGAATTTGTCGGGATACAGGGATCTTATGTATCTTGGAGGCAGGCGGCACTAGCTGCTCATTACATTTTGAAACCCTATAATAGTAGTCACGTCATTATCAGGCTGTTATAATCATTCGAAGCCAAATCAGTCCTGCTGATGCGGTATTGGCTTCGTTTGGCACAGAATTAAATTTTAACGCAAAGCAAAGTAGAGAAGAAGCTTATTTTATTGACCACCAATGTAAACATGTCGTACGAACCAGTCATGGCAAAGGTTTTTTGTGAAAAATTCCGTGATGACGCGCTGCTAGTTTTCATTTCGGGGCCTAAGCGTAGTCTTACTGATGTCCTCATTGCAGCTAAGCCCAAAGACTTACCCTCTGTTTTAGCAGTAGCGCAAGAAGTTGAATCAAATCACAAGAGATATGTGTTCGTGACAAATTTTGTAAGGAACCTTGAAGATAGAGACGCACAAGTTGCAAAGTTCAGAATCGTCAGCAATATTAACCAGACGGATTCATATGCCAATGGTATAAAAAGTCCATATTTTAAAAAGCAGGGCAAATCCCAAGTGGTGGCAGTTCACAAGTCCTCATGATATAGACCCATCCGAGCATTTCAGCCTTACCAAACAACTATTTAGCCCCTTTGCCATAAAAAAAGAAGCTAAGCGGAGCTCATGGAAATGTGCAAAATCCAAAAGTATGTAACACGTAGAAATAATCACCGGAGACCCCATAAAGTATATATAATTCTGCATCAGGACGACAAGACGAGTTGATCTAGCCCTGTCCATCCGTCTGTCCGTCCATCTTTCCGTCCGTCTGTCCGTCCGTCCGTATGAACGCCTGTTTCTCAGAGAGTAATAAGAGCTAGAGCAACCAAATTCTAAACCTACATTCGCTATTTTCGTACGCTATACGAGTTTGTTTTAGATTTTTAATATTCCTCCCCTGACCCCCGCAATTCGAAAAAAACGATTATTAAGCACAACTTTCAGCCGATTCAATTTCTTTTAAGCACACATCATATTTATACCATTCTTGATCTATGTTGTGAATCTGGGTAAGATTGATCAAAACATCTCGAAAGTTATACATCATTAAAAGTGGTGTTATGGAAGCGCGGGGGGTTAAGTGGTGTACGCAAAATAAGAGCTAGAGCAACCAAATTTGGAATCTAGATTCTTTATGTACGTACGCTATCACGAGTTTGTTTTACATATTTGAAATTCCTCCCCTGACCCCCGCAACTCGAAAAAATCAGTTATAAGGCACAATTTTAAACCGATTAAATTTCTTTTTGGCACACGTTTTAATTAGATTATTCCTGATCTACTTTGTGAATTTCATTAAGATTGAACAATAAACACTAGAAGTTATACAACGTTAAGTATCGCGCAATTAAACGCGGGGGGCTAAAAGGCGCGCGCAATGTCTACGTACGTGCAGAACTGTGTGTATGTGTTAGTATGTGTGTCTATAGTTGTAGCCGCTAGTGCTTTAGCACAAATTAATGACGAATCAAGCAGCTGAGTCGGACGCTAATTTTGTAGGGGTAGGTCCCTACCGGTTATCACACGAAGAGTAGCAGGGATCAATATGAAGTTTCTTCTATATACGGGCGTTTCTAAAAATTTCATTCGGCCATGTGGGCGTCTGAAAGGCGTTCGTCCCGTTAATTGTGAGTTCACAATACATTCAATACATGTTATAACCAGAATCACCCACAAATGCATTGTATCAATGTTTAATTTAAAAGCGACATTCTTTATCTTACCAGGCCTATCGACGTTTGATGGGATCATAGGCCTTGACTTGTTAACACAAGCAAACGCATCGCTTTGTTTTGCTTCCGGCCAGCTCAAATGCGGCGCAGAAGTCGAGAAAATCTCCTTTCATACTTGCGCCAACGTCAATTTCACTAACGTGGATTGCTGCGGTGCGCCGCCGGCTGTAATGAGCGCATTCTTAAAAGTCCTAACGGACAGAAAGAGAGCTTTTGCAGACCCCAATGAGGCACTATACAATTCAGAATTTGCTGAAGAATGGCATTATTCAAAAGTCGGGTTCCCCTTATAATAACTCCGTTTTGGTAGTAGATAAGAAAGGTACTGACGAGGCAAGCAGTCGAAACATGCGGTTGGTCATGGATTTTCGGAAGCTTAACGAAAATATAGTTTCCGACAAATACCCCATGCCAAACATCTCTATGATATTGGGAAACCTTGGCAAAGCCAAGTATTTTTCAACTTTATACCTCAACTCCGGATACCACCAAATCATACAAGTAGAGCGTGATCAAGAGAAGACTTCTTTCTCAGTCAATGGCGGGAAGTACGAATTCAAAAGACTCCTTTTTGGTCTGGCAAATTTCTGAGAACAGATAGGGAAATTTTGTTACGTTTACGTGGATGTTGTGATAATATATTTTCAGAAAATAAAGACTCCCATATCTCTCACGTAAACTGGGTTCTCATAAGCCTTCATGATGCAAATATGCATTTGTCGTCACAAGC
>JBAMBS010000724.1:0-30686 GCA_037044455.1 Zygothrica quintamaculata | reverse complement strand
GAAAAAAACAATTATTAAGCACAATTTTCAACCAATCGAATATCTTTTTGGTACACATCATACTTTTGACATTTAATTTCATAGTAAAATAATGCTGTATTCTGTTTTTAGAAATTAGTTATATTTAGCAACTGTCTTGAGTATTATCTAAAGTTTTAAAATTTAATTCCAAAATAAGCTAAAAATTACATATATCAGTGCAAATCTCAACCAATGCTTCGGACTTCCAACGCAAGAAAATTACACTGACCTAACGGTAAAGTATACATTATGTTTTATTATATTACATTTGTATATGGTATATACTACCCAATTTGCTTGAATTGCAATTCGGTTAAACTAATTTAAAATTTATTCAATTTACAAAGGTTCAGTACTAGCAAATATATATATTTTCAAGAGCATTGATCCAAATTTTTTTTCTTATATTTACACATTTGTATAAAGATTTGTCTTAACTATGTTAGGTTAAGTGACTTATTGAAAAATATCTAATATATTTAGCTTGGAGATACAGGTCTTTTCGACCCTGTATGGAGTTCAGAGTTCAGTTTGTAATGAGTGGTTTGCTTTTCTATCAGTGTTTCTAAAATTCGTAATTCGGTTTTTGGGTTTCGTATGCACATGAATTACCACTTTTACCTTTGAAAAAATAAATAAAAGGTAATAGATTTGTGGAGAAATAAAGCCCTATCCGTGTGTCCGTCCTTATGACAACCTGTTTGTCAAAGGCTATAATAGAGTAAATTTGAAATCTAGATACTCTATTTTCGTACCCAATACGAAATTCTATAATTTGGTCCTCCAAACTCCCCAAATGAGAAACGCCATTAGTAGGCATACTTTTTAGCCAGCTGCTTTTTTTTGCACATATGAAAAGTGGTAAAGTATAAGAGAACTATTGTATATGCGTCCGACTGTCCATCTCTATAAAAGCCAATTTTTCAGAGACTATAAGAGCTAGAGCAAACAAATTTAAGATACGTTATTTTCGTACGCTATAGAAAACTCTAGCATAATACAATTCATTTTTAGATATACCTGTTTTAGGCGAGATCGTCCATTGTGACATGGTAGAGGCGTACTTATTGCCGTTCGGTCAATTCATTTTCAATAATATTCAACGGTAGTCCGTTAAATATATATTTTTAGCCCCTTTGCCTTTTTGTTAGTCTATATATTCTCGATCAGGACGACAAGACGAGTTGATCTAGCCATGTCCGTCTGTCCGTCTGTCCGTCCGTCCGTCCGTCCGTCCGTCCGTCCGTCCGTCCGTCCGTATGAACGACTTTTCTCAGAGAATATAAGAGGTAGAGCAACCATCTATTCAACTTAGATTCGTAATTTTCGTACGTTGGGGCTAATAGGCTTAATGAGTACGTGCAGAACTATGTGTATGTGTGAGTATGTGTGTGTATGGCTGTGTATGTAGGCAAAGGAGGATCTCGTATTCGAGTACACTCGACTACAGAGTTCTTACTTGTTTATCGTTCTGTATGTAACTTGTCAATACATTCCTCTTTATTTATATTATTCAATTTATTCTGAACATTTCTCCGGCATCCGTTAGAATCGCTATTTTTGTTCGCCTAACGAGTGTATTTTAGAATTAAGTTTCCTCCCTTGACCACCGCATTACGAAAACTCGATTATTTATTTAAACATTCGCGATTGAGTTCTATTTGAGATAAGACGTGCTGAGGCCCGCTTAAACTCAAACATAACTGTTAAAATAAACGTTATCGGTTACCGTATCGAGCTTATCAGTGCGGGTCGCTTTCGCATCAAAGTGTGCATTGTATCAGCTCCAATTAATTTTGCTCTCTTTCAATAAACTACGAATCGATTAGGTCTGATGAAGAAACGGAGCCTGATAAAGTGATGGAAGTGACTCCACTCCCAATCCGTGTTAAGCCCAATAAGGTATTTAAGCCACCTCCATTTTTTATTCCAGACATCACCGACAAAAACACGATGCTACGTAACATCACAGAAGTTGTAGGTAAGCATAAGATTTTTCTTACAAAGCTGGCAGAGATAACAGTGTGAGGGTAATGATGACTGATAAGGAGAGCTACACAGCTCAAAATTGTTATAATGAAAGCACTGGCAATTGATGGCTACCAGGTTAGTGACATCCACAACGCCATAAGACTTTCGATGCCGTAATTCTTTATAAAAATTGAGCCAGCCATAAACAAGAAAGATTTTTTTGAACTCAAACGTGTTTGCATGTCGGTAATCACCGTCTCTTAAATTTGATGATATCACTTAATGTTATCACTCAATGTGTCTAGGCTTCGGACGCTGTCAGATGCACAGCCATATTTAACACATGTGTGAGTAATGCAGTGGACAACAAAGCGAGTGTACGAGAACCCAATTGCCTACATACACAGATATAAATGTGTGTTTATACACAGTTCCATATGCATATTAATCTGGTCCGTAGATTTTTAGCCCCCAACCCCCCAAAATCTTGGATTTCTTAAAAGATGGTCTAAAGAATTTGAGGACCCTTATACAAATAAAATACTTTATGCTGCCATCGTCCGACCTATATTATAATTCGGATCTTGTGTATGATCGCCACAATATTCGGTACATCAAGGTAAAATAGAGTCTGTACAGAAGAAGTTTCTTTTTGCTCTTCGAGCTTTTCACTGGGTTCCTGTTACGGATCTTCCCTTGTACACAAGTAGACTTCCACTAATTAACCTTCGATCTCTTACTAATGGTCGAACTATGTTTGGAGTTATGTTCCTTCATAAGTTTTAGGATTAGTAGATTCCAGTATTTTGCTTAGTATATTAACATTCACGAGCCATTTAGATTTTCACGAAACTTTAATCCAATCTTCCTTAACACGTGTACCACTAATTATTAGCCCCTTTGCCTTTTTTGTAAAAAAAGAGCAAAGCGGAGCTATTGGAAATATGCAAAATCCAAAAGTATGTAACACATAGAAATAATCATCGGAGACCCCATAAAGTATATATATTCTGAATCAGGACGACAAGACGAGTTGATCTAACCCTGTCCGTCTGTCTGTCCGTCCGTCCGTCCGTCCGTCCGTCCGTCCGTCCGTCCGTCCGTATGAACGCCTGTTTCTCAGAGACTATAAGAGCTAGAGCAACCAAACTTGAAATCTAGATTCGTTATGTTCGTACGCTGTACAAGTTTGTTTTTGATTTTTGAATTTCCTCCCCTGACCCCCGCAAATCGAAAAAAACGATTATTAAGCACAATTTTCAACCGTTGGGGCTAATAGGCCTAATGAGTACGTGCAGAACTATGTGTATGTGTGAGTATGTGTGTGTATGGCTGTGTATGTAGGCAAAGGAGGATCTCGTATTCGAGTACACTCGACTACAGAGTTCTTACTTGTTTATCGTTCTGTATGTAACTTGTCAATACATTCCTCTTTATTTATATTATTCAATTTATTCTGAACATTTCTCCGGCATCCGTTAGAATCGCTATTTTTGTTCGCCTAACGAGTGTATTTTAGAATTAAGTTTCCTCCCTTGACCACCGCATTACGAAAACTCGATTATTTATTTAAACATTCGCGATTGAGTTCTATTTGAGATAAGACGTGCTGAGGCCCGCTTAAACTCAAACATAACTGTTAAAATAAACGTTATCGGTTAACGTATCGAGCTTATCAGTGCGGGTCGCTTTCGCATCAAAGTGTGCATTGTATCAGCTCCAATTAATTTTGCTCTCTTTCAATAAACTACGAATCGATTAGGTCTGATGAAGAAACGGAGCCTGATAAAGTGATGGAAGTGACTCCACTCCCAATCCGTGTTAAGCCCAATAAGGTATTTAAGCCACCTCCATTTTTTATTCCAGACATCACCGACAAAAACACGATGCTACGTAACATCACAGAAGTTGTAGGTAAGCATAAGATTTTTCTTACAAAGCTGGCAGAGATAACAGTGTGAGGGTAATGATGACTGATAAGGAGAGCTACACAGCTCAAAATTGTTATAATGAAAGCACTGGCAATTGATGGCTACCAGGTTAGTGACATCCACAACGCCATAAGACTTTCGATGCCGTAATTCTTTATAAAAATTGAGCCAGCCATAAACAAGAAAGATTTTTTTGAACTCAAACGTGTTTGCATGTCGGTAATCACCGTCTCTTAAATTTGATGATATCACTTAATGTTATCACTCAATGTGTCTAGGCTTCGGACGCTGTCAGATGCACAGCCATATTTAACACATGTGTGAGTAATGCAGTGGACAACAAAGCGAGTGTACGAGAACCCAATTGCCTACATACACAGATATAAATGTGTGTTTATACACAGTTCCATATGCATATTAATCTGGTCCGTAGATTTTTAGCCCCCAACCCCCCAAAATCTTGGATTTCTTAAAAGATGGTCTAAAGAATTTGAGGACCCTTATACAAATAAAATACTTTATGCTGCCATCGTCCGACCTATATTATAATTCGGATCTTGTGTATGATCGCCACAATATTCGGTACATCAAGGTAAAATAGAGTCTGTACAGAAGAAGTTTCTTTTTGCTCTTCGAGCTTTTCACTGGGTTCCTGTTACGGATCTTCCCTTGTAACCAAGTAGACTTCCACTAATTAACCTTCGATCTCTTACTAATGGTCGAACTATGTTTGGAGTTATGTTCCTTCATAAGTTTTAGGATTAGTAGATTCCAGTATTTTGCTTAGTATATTAACATTCACGAGCCATTTAGATTTTCACGAAACTTTAATCCAATCTTCCTTAACACGTGTACCACTAATTATTAGCCCCTTTGCCTTTTTTGTAAAAAAAGAGCAAAGCGGAGCTATTGGAAATATGCAAAATCCAAAAGTATGTAACACATAGAAATAATCATCGGAGACCCCATAAAGTATATATATTCTGAATCAGGACGACAAGACGAGTTGATCTAACCCTGTCCGTCTGTCTCGTCCGTCCGTCCGTCCGTCCGTCCGTCCGTCCGTCCGTCCGTATGAACGCCTGTTTCTCAGAGACTATAAGAGCTAGAGCAACCAAACTTGAAATCTAGATTCGTTATGTTCGTACGCTGTACAAGTTTGTTTTTGATTTTTGAATTTCCTCCCCTGACCCCCGCAAATCGAAAAAAACGATTATTAAGCACAATTTTCAACCGATCAAATTTATTTTTGGCACACATCATAATTAGACCATTCTTGATCGATGTTGTGAATCTGGGTAAGATTGGTCAAAAATCTCGGAAGTTATAGATCATCAAAAGTGGCGTTATGGTCTCCGGGGGGGGTATAATAGCGCGCGCAAAATAAAAGCTACAGCAACGAAATTTGGCATCTAGATTGGTTATTTTCGTACGCTATACGAGTTTGTTTTTGATTTTTGAATTTCCTCCCCTGACCCCCGCAAATCGAAAAAAACGATTATTAAGCACAATTTTCAACCGATCAAATTTATTTTTGGCACACATCATAATTAGATCATTCTTGATCGATGTTGTAAATCTGGGTAAGATTGGTCAAAAATCTCGGAAGTTATAGATCACCAAAAGTGGCGTTATGGGCCCCGGGGGGTATAGTAGCGCGCGCAAAATAAGAGCTACAGCAACAAAATTTGGAACGTAGATTTGTTATGTTCGTTCGCTATACGAGTTTGTTTTTGATTTTTAAATTTCCTCCCCTGACCCCCGCAAATCGAAAAAAACGATTATAAGGTACAATTTTTAGCCGATAAAATTTCTTTTTCACACACATATTAAGTAGACAATTCTTCATCTACGTTGTGAGTTTCGTTAAAATTGAACGAAAAACACGGAAGTTATACAACAATAAGTACCGCGCTATAGAGCGTGGGGGCTAAAAGGCGCGCGCAATGGCCAAGTACGTGCAGAACTGTGTGTATGTATGAGTATGTGTGTATGGCTGTATATGTAGGCAAAGGGGCTCTCGTAGTCGGGTACACTCGACTACAGACTTCTTACTTGTTTTGAATTGCGGAGGTCAGAGAGGAAATTTAAATTTATTGTTATACATACTTAATAGATGAACGGCCATGGGTCTATGTTGTGAATCTCTCCGTATGACTGATGTAACAAGAGCTCAAATATCATGAGGACGTAGAGCAACACGCGGTCAGTCTAGGTCATAGACAAGGTAAAGATGTATTTCCAGCAAATATGCGCTTATATGGCAACTAATTTGGAAGGCATCATGAAGGCAATTCAGTTACGTTAGAACGCGTAACGAAGTCTGTAAGTCGAGTGTACTCGACTCCGTGAGCCATCGCACATATCGCCAAACACACATACTCATACATACACACAGTTCTTAGTACTTAGCCAAATTGCGCGCGCCTTTTGAGCCCACCACGCTTCATAGACGCGGTACTTAATGTATGTATAACTTCCGTGTTATATTGTTCAAAAATCTACGGAAGTTACAGATCGTAGATGAAGAATTGTCTACTTAAGTTATGTAGAGTGCGCAAAATAAGAGCTAGAGCAATCGAGCTTGTATTAGATTTTCGAATTTCGTCCCCTGACCCACGCAGTTATGAATACAAGTAAGAAGTCTGTAGTCGAGTGTACCCGACTACGAAAGCCCCTTTGCCTACATATAAAGCCATACACAAACATACTCATACATACACACAGTTCTGCACGTACTTAGCCATTGCGCGCACCTTTTAGCCACCCACGCTCTATAGCGCGGACTTAATGTTGTATAACTTCCGTGTTTATTGTTGAATTTTAACGAAATTCACAACTTAGCTGAAGAATGGTCTACTTAATATGTGTGCGTAAACGAAATTTGATCGGTTAAAAATTGTATCTGAAAATCGATTTTTTCAAATTGCGGGGGTCAGGGGAGGAAATTGAAAAATCTAAAACAAACTCGTATAGCGTACAAACATAAGAAATATACGTTCCAAATTTCGTTGCTCTAGCTTTTATTTTGCGCGCACTACAATACCCCCCCGGGGCCCATAACGACACTTTGCTGATCTATAACTTCCGAGATTTTTGATCAATCTAACCCAGATTCACAACATCGATCAAGAGCGGTCTAATTATGATGTGTGCCAAAAATTTGATCGGTTGAAAATTGTGCTTAATAATCGATTTTTTCGAATTGCGGGGGTCAGGGGAGGAAATTGAATAATCAAAAACAAATTTGTACAGCGTACGAAATAACGAATCTAGATTTCAAGTTTGGTTGCTCTAGCTCTTATAGTCTCTGAGAAACAGGCGTTCTCGTACGGACGGACGGACGGACGGACGGACGGACGGACGGACGGACGGACGGACGGACAGACAGACGGACAGGGCTAGATGAACTCGTCTTGTCGTCCTGATTCAGAATATATATACTTTATGGGGTCTCCGATGATTATTTCTATGTGTTACATACTTTTGGATTTTGCACATTTCCAATAGCTCCGCTTTGCTCTTTTTTTACAAAAAGGCAAAGGGGCTAAAAAACGATTATTAAGCACAATTTTCAACCGATCAAATTTTTTTGGTACACATCATAATTGGACCATTGTTGATCGATGTTGTGAATCTGGGTAAGATTTATCAAAAATCTCGGAAGTTATAGATCAGCAAATGTGGCGTTATGGGCCCCAGGGCGGTATAGTAGTGCGCGCAAAATAAGAGCTAGAGCAACGAAATTTGGAACGTAGATTTGTTATGTTCGTACGCTATACGAGTTTGTTTTGGATTTTTATAATTTCCTCCCCCGACCCCCGCAATTAGAAAAAATCCATTTTCAGATACAATTTTTTACCAATCAGATACATTTCTTTTACGCACACATATTAAGTAAACCATTCTCCATCTACGTTGTGAATTTCGTTAAAATTGAACAATAAGCACGGAAGTTAGACAACATTAAGTACCGTGATATAGAGCGTGGGGGGCTAAAAGGTGCGCGCAATGGCTAAGTACGTGCAGAACTGTGTGTATGTATGAGTATGATTGTGTATGGATGTATATGTTGGCAAAGGGGGTCTCGTAGTCGGGTACACTCGACTACAGACTTTTTACTTGTTTATTTTCGGATTTCCTCCCCTGACCGCGTAATTCGAAAAAATCGATTATAAAGCACTGTTTTCAATCGATCAAATTTTTTTTTCGCACACATCATAACTAGACTATTCCTGATCTGCATTGTGAATTTTGTTAAGATTGAACAAAAAACTCGGAAGTTATACAACATAAAGTATAGTTAAAAGGTGCCCGCAATGGATAAGTACGTGCAGAATTGTGTGTACGTGTGAGTATGTGTGTGTATAGTTGTATATGTAGGCAAAGCGGCTCTCGTAGTCGGGTTCACTCGACCACAGATTTCTTACGTGTTGTGTAGTTGTTTCTTTCACTTATATAAAAAGTTTTTAAGCTTTTATTTATTTGGCACTTAGCCATTTCACTTGCTAAGGGTAACGCTTACGTATTTATAGCCCTGATGAATACTTAGGCCACTTTTCAAGGTTTGATTTTCTAATTTTCCGCAGATGTTCGCGAAGGTTCTTTGGCGGATATAATATAATAATAATATAAGAATTATACATAGTCTAGCTATTGCATCATATAATTATTATCCTTCCGGTTGCGCCAACTACGTAAAGATAACTTTGCTTTAGTTTTATAAATTTTAGTCGTACAAATGACCGGGTCGATGAACTAAGATGATCTCTGTAATACGTATAATTGTGGTAAAGCACGAACAGCTATGCGAAAAAATCATTTCATAGATCAATCCTCTGATCTAAAAGTATAATTGTAGAGCACTCCTCTGCTCTATCTGTATTTTAGACTTCTTCGTCTAATTATTCAAATTAAATGCAAGATCTTTGTTATTTTCAAAGATTATAATTTTACTTTAATATTTTATGTGTGTATACTATGGCAGTGACTTATCGACTAATCTTACATTGTAATCTACTTGCTTAAGAGCTTTTAAATCTACAGCTTTTTATTTAACATAACTATGATTAAGCTTATGTTAAAGCTAGGTTCATCATATAGTCGTGAATATGACTCCCCCGGCGTAAGTATCGATCATAATGATTGATTGAGAAAAAGTATGGTACATAGGTATGGTACATAAGTTTAATAATTTTTGATATTTATACTTTCTCTTGATCTGATCTTTATAAATCCTTTTTGTAGGGTCTGTTTCGGATACTAAATAGTTACCAACTTGATATTAATTATTAGTTTCTTTATACGTTGGATTTGATCTTCCGATTTTATTGTTTATAACGTATTTATTTGAGAAGTTTTGGGAGTCGCTGTTATTTTCTTTAGAGTGTTGATTTTGTTTACTTATTTCTATTCTTTTAGATAATTGTGCGATATCTTCGCTGCATAGTAAATTATTTGTTAGTTCTATTGGTCTTATTTTTGTACTTGAGTGTATTGTATTATTGTATGCTAAGACTGCCTTGTGATCATTTTCTTTTATCGTGTCTTTACTACTTGAATCAGCGTTGAATAATCTCATATGCTCATTTAGTGTAAGGTGCAATCTTTCAACGTCTGAATTGCCAGTTTTTAGCCCCTTTGCCTTTTTTGTAAAAAAAGAGCAAAGCGGAGCTATTGGAAATATGCAAAATCCAAAAGTATGTAACACATAGAAATAATCATCGGAGACCCCATAAAGTATATATATTCTGAATCAGGACGACAAGACGAGTTCATCTAGCCCTGTCCGTCTGTCTGTCCGTCCGTCCGTCCGTCCGTCCGTCCGTCCGTCCGTCCGTCCGTCCGTCCGTCCGTCCGTCCGTCCGTCCGTCCGTCCGTATGAACGCCTGTTTCTCAGAGACTATAAGAGCTAGAGCAACCAAACTTGAAATCTAGATTCGTTATGTTCGTACGCTGTACAAGTTTGTTTTTGATTTTTCAATTTCCTCCCCTGACCCCCGCAAATCGAAAAAAACGATTATTAAGCACAATTTTCAACCGATCAAATTTATTTTTGGCACACATCATTATTAGACAATTCTTGATCGATGTTGTGAATCTGGGTAAGATTGATCAAAAATCTCGGAAGTTATAGATCATCAAAAGTGGCGTTTTGGGCCCCGGGGGGGTATAGTAGTGCGCGCAAAATAAGAGCTAGAGCAACGAAATTTGGAACGTAGATTTGTTATGTTCGTACGCTATACAAGTTTGTTTTGGATTTTTCAATTTCCCCCCCTGACCCCCGCAATTTGAAAAAAACGATTATTAAGCACAATTTTCAACCGATCAAATTTATTTTTGGCACACATTTTTATTAGACCATTCTTGATCGATGTTGTGAATCTTGGTAAGATTGATCTAAAATCTCGGAAGTTATAGATCAGGAAAAGTGGCGTTATGGGCCCCGGGGGGGGCTATGTAGTGCGCGCAAAATAAGAGCTAGAGCAACGAAATTTGGAACGTAGATTTGTTATGTTCGTACGCTATACGAGTTTGTTTTGGATTTTTCAATTTCCCCCCCTGACCCCCGCAAATCGAAAAAAACGATTATTAAGCACAATTTTCAACCGATCAAATTTATTTTTGGTACACATCATAATTAGACCATTCTTGATCGATGTTGTGAAGTCTGGGTAAGATTGATCAAAAATCTCGGAAGTTATAGATCAGCAAAAGTGGCGTTATGGGCCCCGGGGGGGTATAGTAGTGCGCGCAAAATAAGAGCTAGAGCAACGAAATTTGGAACGTAGATTTGTTATGTTCGTACGCTATACGAGTTTGTTTTAGATTTTTCAATTTCCTCTCCCTGACCCCCGCAATTCGAAAAAATCGATTTTCAGATACAATTTTTAACCGATCAAATTTCTTTTACGCACACATATTAAGTAGACCATTCTTCATCTAAGTTGTGAATTTCGTTAAAATTGAACAATAAACACGGAAGTTATACAACATTAAGTACCGCGATATAGAGCGTGGGGGGCTAAAAGGTGCGCGCAATGGCTAAGTACGTGCAGAACTGTGTGTATGTATGAGTATGTGTGTGTATGGCTGTATATGTAGGCAAAGGGGCTCTCGTAGTCGGGTACACTCGACTACAGACTTCTTACTTGTTTTATATGGTGTTGTAAAGTGAATTTCAATATTGTTTTCTGAGAGAAACTGCTTAATTGATACAATGTTAAATTCGTTGTCTGTTATAATTTTCTTTGGTTTTCCTAAGTATTGTATTCGGAGTTTTATTGCATTTAATAGTGAAGGCCAGGATCTATCTCTAATGTGTTGTGCAGTTGCATATTTAGATAGTTTATCTATCGATGTTAAATACATAATGTTTCTTTTTGGGTACCAAATATCTATGTGGATTATGTCATTAATTTTTTTCGGCGTTTCTGTAATATTTAGATTATATTTAATGGGTTGTCTATCGTATTTAGCTAAATTACAAATATTACAATTGTTAATGTAAGTGTGTATGATTTTTTGCATATTAGGATAGAAATATTTTTGTTTTATGGATGTATATATTTCGCTGATACCACGGTGGTTATTTTTAATGTGTTCTGTTTCAATTATTTTTAGTAACTTTTCTTTGTCGTTCACATCTTCCAAAATTGTATTCGTTTTTAATATTCTTAAATTTATGTTATTTGAAAAAAATTGTCTATATATTTCTTGGAATTTGATGTAAATGTTTAAGTTTTCACAGTGTACGGCGACAAGCCCTTTTTAGGTAGTTTCTCTTGCATGAATTTAAGCATATGTTCTTCATCACCCATTGTGTTCCAAATATGTCTAATTTTCTTTCTATAGAGAATTTTAATAGTACTCGAATCTTTTTCCGATTGATTATTAATTGGGTCTTAAACACGTTCAGGCATTTTTCTGTAATACTAATAAAATTTCGGTCGTCTGTTTGGGCACTATGAATTGTTTCGAGGTCACAGACGGATGACTGAATTATGTATTCTGAAAAATCTTCTAAATTGTTTTCATTGGAATCTAATACATTCTCATTTATCTCTAACATAAAAATATCTGAATTTTCGATTTCCAGAGCTGTAGAATTTTTATTGTTACTATCCTCTACTGATGGATCTATAATCCTGCTAAGCCCATCTGCCAGAGTATTTTCTTTGCCTTTAATATATGTAAGTTCGAAGTCGAATTCGTTTAGTTGTACTTTCCACCTTTGTAGCTTAAGATTGGGCTCTTTTAAGTTGTTTAGCCACACTAGTGGTCGGTGGTCTGTTTAGCCCCTTTGCCTTTTTGTAAAAAAAGAGCAAAGCGGAGCTATTGGAAATGTGCAAAATCCAAAAGTATGTAACACATAGAAATAATCATCGGAGACCCCATAAAGTATATATATTCTGAATCAGGACGACAAGACGAGTTCATCTAGCCCTGTCCGTCTGTCTGTCCTGTCCGTCTCGTCAGTCTGTCCGTCTGTATGAACGCCTGTTTCTCAGAGACTATAAGAGCTAGAGCAACCAAACTTGAAACCTAGATTCGTTATTTTCGTAGGTTATACGAGTTTGTTTTTGATTTTTGAATTTCCTCCCCTGACCACCGCAAATCGAAAAAAACGATTATTAAGCATAATTTTCAACCGATCAAATTTATTTTTGGCACACATCATAATTAGACCATTCTTGATCGATGTTGTAAGTCTGGGTAAGATTGATCAAAAATCTCGGAAGTTATAGATCAGCAAAAGTGGCGTTATGGGCCCCGGGGGGGTATAGTAGTGCGCGCAAAATAAGAGTTAGAGCAACGAAATTTGGAACGTAGATTTGTTATGTTCGTACGCTATACGAGTTTGTTTTAGATTTTTCAATTTCCTTCCCTGACCCACGCAATTCGAAAAAAACGATTATTAAGCACAATTTTCAACCGATCAAATTTATTTTTGGTACACATCATTATTAGACCATTTTTAATCGATGTTGGGAATATGGCTAAGATTGCTCAAAAATCTCGGAAGTTATAGATCAGCAAAAGTGGTGCTATGGGCCCCGGGGGGGTTATAGTAGTGCGCGCAAAATAAGAGCTAGAGCAACGAAATTTGGAACGTAGATTTGTTATGTTTTTACGCTATACAAGTTTGTTTTTGATTTTTCAATTTCCTCCCCTGACCCCCGCAAATCGAAAAAAACGATTATTAAGCACAATTTTCAACCGATCAAATTTAGTTTTGGTACACATCATTATTAGACCATTCTTGATCGATGTTGTAAATCTGGGTTAGATTGATCAAAAATCTCGGAAGTTATAGATCAGCAAAAGTGGCGTTATTGGCCCCGGGGGGGTTATGTAGTGCGCGCAAAATAAGAGCTAGAGCAACGAAATTTGGAATGTATTTGTTATGCTTGTACGCTATACGAGTTTGTTTTAGATTTTTCAATTTCCTTCCCTGACCCCCGCAATTTGAAAAAATCGATTTTCAGATACAATTTTTAACCGATCAAATTTCTTTTACGCACACATATTAAGTAGACTCTTCTCCATCTACGTTGTAAATTTCGTTAGATTTGAACAATAAACACGGAAGTTATACAACATTAAGTACCGCGATATAGAGCGTGGGGGGTTAAAAGGTGCGCGCAATGGCTAAGTACGTGCAGAACTGTGTGTATGTCTGAGTCTGTGTGTGTATGGCTGTATATGTAGGCAAAGGGGCTCTCGTAGTCGGGTACACTCGACTACAGACTTCTTACTTGTTAATGTTGAACAAATTCATTTTCTTCTGCACGACCCATAGCGGACTGTTATATGGCCTCTTTGAGTGCCTTATTATGCCCTGCTGAAGCATTTCTTCTACTTGCCTATTAACTTCATTTGTATGTATTTCGGGGTATTTATATGTTTTTGAATATATTGGTATGTCGTTTTTAGCCCCTTTGCCTTTTTGTAAAAAAAGAGCAAAGCGGAGCTATTGGAAATGTGCAAAATCCAAAAGTATGTAACACATAGAAATAATCATCGGAGACCCCATAAAGTATATATATTCTGAATCAGGACGACAAGACGAGTTCATCTAGCCCTGTCCGTCTGTCTGTCCGTCCGTCTGTCCGTCTGTCCGTCTGTCCGTCTGACCGTCGTCCGTCTGTCCGTCTGTCCGTCTGTCCGTCTGTCCGTCTGTATGAACGCCTGTTTCTCAGAGACTATAAGAGCTAGAGCAACCAAACTTGAAATCTAGATTCGTTATGTTCGTAGGTTATACGAGTTTGTTTTTGATTTTTGAATTTCCTCCCCTGACCCCCGCAAATCGAAAAAAACGATTATTAAGCATAATTTTCAACCGATCAAATTTATTTTTGGCACACATCATAATTAGACCATTCTTGATCGATGTTGTGAATCTGAGTAAGATTGATCAAAAATCTCGGAAGTTATAGATCAGCAAAAGTGGCGTTATTGGGCCCCGGGGGGGTATATGTAGTGCGCGCAAAATAAGAGCTAGAGCAACGAAATTTGGAACGTAGATTTGTTATGTTTGTACGCTATACGAGTTTGTTTTAGATTTTTCAATTTCCTCCCCTGACCACCGCAATTTGAAAAAAACGATTATTAAGACACAATTTGTCAACCGATCAAATTTATTTTTGGCACACATCATAATTAGACCATTCTTGATCGATGTTGTGAATCTGAGTAAGATTGATCAAAAATCTCGGAAGTTATAGATCAGCAAAAGTGGCGCTATGGGCCCCGGGGGGGTATATGTAGTGCGCGCAAAATAAGAGCTAGAGCAACGAAATTTGGAACGTATATTTGTTATGTTTGTACGCTATACGAGTTTGTTTTAGATTTTTCAATTTCCTTCCCTGACCCCCGCAATTTGAAAAAATCGATTATCAGATACAATTTTTAACCGATCAAATTTCTTTTACGCACACATATTAAGTAGACCATTCTTCATCTAAGTTGTGAATTTCGTTAAAATTGAACAATAAACACGGAAGTTATACAACATTAAGTACCGCGATATAGAGCGTGGGGGGTTAAAAGGTGCGCGCAATGGCTAAGTACGTGCAGAACTGTGTGTATGTATGAGTATGTGTGTGTATGGCTGTATATGTAGGCAAAGGGGCTCTCGTAGTCGGGTACACTCGACTACAGACTTCTTACTTGTTAATGTTGAACAAATTCATTTTCTTCTGCACGACCCATAGCGGACTGTTATATGGCCTCTTTGAGTGCCTTATTATGCCCTGCTGAAGCATTTCTTCTAGTTGCCTATTAACTTCATACTTGTATGTATTTCGTTAGGGTATCTTATATGTTATTTGATATATTATTGGTATGTCTGGTTTTTTAGCCCCTTTGCCTTTTTTGTAAAAAAAGAGCAAAGCGGAGCTATTGGAAATATGCAAAATCCAAAAGTATGTAACACATAGAAATAATCATCGGAGACCCCATAAAGTATATATATTCTGAATCAGGACGACAAGACGAGTTCATCTAGCCCTGTCCGTCTGTCTGTCCGTCTGTCCGTCCGTCCGTCCGTCCGTCTGTCCGTCCGTATGAACGCCTGTTTCTCAGAGACTATAAGAGCTAGAGCAACCAAACTTGAAATCTAGATTCGTTATGTTCGTACGCTGTACAAGTTTGTTTTTGATTTTTCAATTTCCTCCCCTGACCACCGTAATTCGAAAAAAACGATTATCAAGCACAATTTTCAACCGATCAAATTTGTTTTTGGCACACATCATAATTAGACCATTCGTGATCGATGTTGTGAATCTGGGTAAGATTGCTCAAAAATCTCGGAAGTTATACATCATCAAAAGTGGCGTAATGGGCCCCGGGGGGGTATAGTAGCGCGCGCAAAATAAGAGCTAGAGCAACGAAATTTGGAACGTAGATTTGTTATGTTCGTACGCTATACAAGTTTGTTTTTGATTTTTCAATTTCCTTCCCTGACCCCCGCAATTCGAAAAAAACGATTATAAGGTACAATTTTTAACCGATAAGATTTCTTTTTCGCACACATATTAAGTAGACAATTTTTCATCTACGTTGTGAGTTTCGTTAAAATTGAACGAAAAGCACGGAAGTTATACAACATTAAGTACCGTGATATAGAGCGTGGGGGGTTAAAAGGTGCGCGCAATGGCTAAGTATGTGCAGAACTGTGTGTATGTATGAGTATGTGTGTGTATGGCTGTATATGTAGGCAAAGGGGCTCTCGTAGTCGGGTACACTCGACTTCAGACTTCTTACTTGTTTGTGTGTTAATAATTATATAGGGTAGTTGCCTAATCCTTTTTCTTGAAAATTTCCGTTACACTGGTTAACGTCCATTGGTTCTATTCTTCGCCTGTTCTGTTCGGAGACATGGGTGTTCCTGCTATTTGTGGACATTCTCATTGAAGTGTTAGTTGGATTGATATCTGACTGTGGTTGATGCCATTGCTTTTTGTAGGCTACTCTCGTTTTGTTTTCGCTATTTCGATTTTGTTCTTTGTTTGCTCTTTATGTAGGTCATTAGTGTAACCTTCTGTTGTCAATTGTTCGTTAATGTTCTGGTTAACGTTACTAAAGTTTGTTCTAAAATTTATTCTAAAACTGTTGTTTTTTCGTATGGGACCGTATAAGGTGTAACCCTTATGCTGAGCTTCCTCTATAATTTTATATGCATCGTCCAATGATTTGGGGTCTCTTGAAAAAATCATGGTTTTTGTAGGTTCCGGTAGGTTATCCCTTAACACTCGAAGCGCAATTCGGTTTACTTCAGAAGTAGTGTATGTGGTGTCGCTCTGTACTAATATTTTATTATGTACTCTATTGGTTAATTCATTTATTTTATGATAATAATCTTCTATTGTTGATTCTACACGGCACAATTTTAACATGTTTATTAAAAAATCGATACTCTCTTTTTCTCCGAAGTGCTCTTCCCATTCATTTATATTTCCATATCTATGGAGCACTGGTCTACATAATCCGATGCACTTATTTTTTATGAAACTGAATAATATTGATTTTGTGGCTTGATTAAATAATTCATATGTTGGTATAATGACTTCTATTTCTGCTATGAAATCAGGCAGCTGATTTGTATCGCTATCAAATGACTGTATTTGCTTTATGCAGTTAAGGAATGTGTTAAACATATTTGAGTTGTCTACATCCATATTGGCAAAAATTATTCTTATAATCTACCTTAGTGCTTAAATTTACTCTTATTTATTTTTTAGCCCCTTTGCCTTTTTTGTAAAAAAGAGCAAAGCGGAGCTATTGGAAATATGCAAAATCCAAAAGTATGTAACACATAGAAATAATCATCGGAGACCCCATAAAGTATATATATTCTGAATCAGGACGACAATACGAGTTCATCTAGCCCTGTCCGTCTGTCTGTCCGTCCGTCCGTCCGTCCATCCGTCCGTCCGTCCGTCCGTCCGGCCGTCCGTCCGTCCGTATGAACGCCTGTTTCTCAGAGACTATAAGAGCTAGAGCAACCAAACTTGAAATTTAGATTTGTTATGTTCGTACGCTGTACAAGTTTGTTTTTGATTTTTCAATTTCCCCCCCTGACCCCCGCAATTCGAAAAAATCGATTATTAAGCACAATTTTCAACCGATCAAATTTATTTTCGGCACACACCATAATTAGACCACTCTTGATCGATGTTGTGAATCTGGGTAAGATTGATCAAAAATCTCGGAAGTTATAGATCATCAAAAGTGGCGTTATGGGCCCCGGGGGGGTATAGTAGCGCGCGCAAAATAAGAGCTAGAGCAACGAAATTTGGAACTTACATTTGTTATGTTCGTACGCTATACGAGTTTGTTTTAGATTTTTCAATTTCCTCCCCTGACCACCGCAATTCGAAAAAAACGATTATCAAGCACAATTTTCAACCGATCAAATTTGTTTTTGGCACACATCATAATTAGACCATTCTTGATCGATGTTGTGAATCTGGGTAAGATTGCTCAAAAATCTCGGAAGTTATACATCATCAAAAGTGGCGTTATGGGCCCCGGGGGGGTATAGTAGCGCGCGCAAAATAAGAGCTACAGCAACGAAATTTGGCATCTAGATTCGTTATGTTCGTACGCTATACGAGTTTGTTTTTGATTTTTCAATTTCCTCCCCTGACCCCCGCAATTCGAAAAAAACGATTATTAAGCACAATTTTCAACCGATCAAATTTATTTTTGGCACACATCATAATTAGCCCATTCTTCATCGATGTTGTGAATCTGGTGTAAGATTGATCAAAAATCTCGGAAGTTATAGATCAGCAAAAGTGGCGTTATGGGCCCCGGGGGGGTATCGTAGCGCGCGCAAAATAAGAGCTACAGCAACGAAATTTGGCATCTAGATTCGTTATATTCGTACGCTATACGAGTTTGTTTTTGATTTTTGAATTTCCTCCCCTGACCCCCGCAAATCGAAAAAAACGATTATTAAGTACAATTTTCAACCGATAAGATTTCTTTTTCGCACACATATTAAGTAGACCATTCTTCATCTACGTTGTGAGTTTCGTTAAAATTGAACGAAAAACACGGAAGTTATACAACAATAAGTACCGCGCTATAGAGCGTGGGGGGCTAAAAGGCGCGCGCAATGGCCAAGTACGTGCAGAACTGTGTGTATGTATGAGTATGTGTGTATGGCTGTATATGTAGGCAAAGGGGCTCTCGTAGTCGGGTACACTCGACTACAGACTTCTTACTTGTTTTTGTTTGTGCTTTGTGTATCTTATATACATTGTGTTTTTGTTGTACATGCTCTCTCAGCTTTGTGCATCTTATATACTTTGTGTTTTTGTTGTAGACGCTCTCTCAATTAATAGTTTTTGTTTGTGTGTTTTACATTTGCACTTACATTTTCTGTTTCGGCTGCTGTAGAGATAAAACTACCGCTCTTTGTCCGTTGGTTATTTTAATTTTTGTTTTGCTAAGCTCATTGCTATCTATCCGTCTGTTTGTGAGCAGTACTCTATATTTAAAGAGTCTACCTACTTTTTTAGTCATGTTTGTCTGTTGTGCAAAGAACTGCAAATGCGCATCTGACACCAAACCTGATTTCATTGACTGCTGGTTGTGTGACAATATAATACACGTTAAGTGTGTCGGTTACACAGCTAAAGTCAAAGACCTTATTTCTAATAAATCTGGTCTTAAATGGTGTTGCGATTCTTGTCGTGAAGCTGAACTGACCATTCAAAGGTTCATGAGGCAGACAAGGCTGGGTTTTACTGCCCTACGTAAAGCATTCACCAAATTACATGGAGATTTTCAAGCTCTGGATGATAATTTTAATAAGTTAAAAATATCACCTGAGTTGCCCGAGCCAACGGTAAATTTATTACCATCTTCATCTGGTTCTCTTAAATTGCCATCTCCTATGCTTTGTCCGTTATCACCATCAGCTGCAGTGAATAATACTGATAATTCAGTACAGCTGATGAGTTTTAATTCCCCATCCACTATACCTGACAATAATAACGGGTTTGATTCAACTTCATCTGTTGTCAATAGTGAAACTATTATGCCAAATTGTTCACATTTAGGTAATTCACCCCAAACGGTACAATTACCTACTGAGGCAAATATCTCCGTCAAGCCTCTATCTGTAGTCCCGTACAAAAAACAAATTTTCGTATCTAGGCTTTCCCCAGATACCACTGTTGACGATCTAAATTCATATATTTTATCAAAATTAAAATTGTCCGGTATAAATTGTAAAAACAAGGATATTTCTATTCTTAAATTTAACTTTAAATATGTTAGAGAAATATCATCTTTTAAAATCGGTGTCCCGGCTGATATTTTCAACACAGTGTGTTGCAAAATGTTCTGGCCTAAGGACCTGGTTATTAAAGAATTTGTTTCCCATAATAGAAATCGGCCTCCGATTGTGCTGCCTCAAATTCAAATTCCTAACGGCGTTTCTACTACTATCGCGCCAAAAAACTAACAACGTCCTTTCTTATTTCTTACCAAAATGTTAGAGGTATTAAGTCAAAATTGTCTAAGCTTTATCTAGACAGTTTTTCTTTTGAATCTAATATAATAATTTTCACCGAAACCTGGTTAAAACCTGAAATATCAGACTTATCTGTACTTTGTAGTAGATACACTTGCTTTCGCCAAGACCGTCCTCTTCGCCTTGGTGGTGGCGTACTTATTGCTGTCCGTTCAAATCTTTCATCCAAATTAGTATTCACAGATAGTCCGTCAAATATTGAATTTACAGCAGTAAAAATTAATATTAATAATATTAATTTATATGTAACCTGCTCGTATATTCCTCCTAACTCAGATTCCGAAATTTATTCCGAACATTTGTCCGTTATCCGATCTATCTCGTCCGAGTTATCCAGCAATGATTATTTGCTGGCTTTTGGAGATTTCAATCTTCCAAATGTAGACTGGTCACATAATCCTACCTTGCCTAATGTTATGTCACCAGTAGTAGCTAATGAATTCATTGAGTCTCTATTGGACCTATCAACTTGTCAGGTTAATCCTGTTCGTAATAGTAATGGGCGTTTACTTGACCTGGTTTTTGCATCAGATTCGTCTAATGCTATAGTGAAGCAAACTTGTCCTCTTGTTCTCCCGGAAGATATTTATCATCCAACCCTAAATTTACAATTTGATTTGCCTATGCCTAAAGAATACTTTGCAGATAGCCCAGTAGTTAAATCCAGATGCTTCAAAAAATGCAACTTTGAGAAACTTAATTCTTTACTTTATGAGACTAACTGGTCTCAATTATTCTCTTGTTGCGATATTAATGAGGCCACGTCGATCTTTTATAATATTTTGAACATTCTTTTTGATAAATGTGTTCCTTTAGTCTCCCAAAAGAGTTCGAATAGACCTCCATGGTTTACTAAAGAATTAGCAACACTTAAAAATGTCAAATCTCGATATTATAAAAGATTTCAGTCGACGAGTAGAATCTCTGATTTCTCTCGTTACCTTATAGCCAAAACAAATTTTGTTTCGTGTAACACGCGTTGTTACAATGATTATTTATCTTGTTGCCGTTTACAATTCCGGCAAAATCCAAAACAATTCTTTAGCTTTGTTAATTCAAAGCGTAAAGCAAATATTTTTCCAAACTCGGTTAGTTATGAAGGCATGACAGCAGACTCTGATCAGGCGGCAGCCGATTTATTTGCAGATTTCTTTCAATCTACGTATTCGCTTAGTGGTTTGTCTCGTGATAGTTACTATCCGTACAGACTAAATACATCTAACTACATTTTTAATCCTGTTATCCTCGAAAGTTCGCTATTAAGTGAACTTAATATTATTAACCCAAATTATTCACCTGGGCCCGATGGAGTTCCCGCATGTGTACTCAAATACTGTGCTGGTTCTCTTTGTAAACCTTTATATAAATTATTTGAGTTGTCCGTTAAATCCAGTTCATTTCCGACTGTTTGGAAGGAATCATATATAATTCCTCTCCATAAGAATGGTTCTAGGTCGGATGTTATGAACTATAGGGGTATATCCAAGTTGTCCGCTATTCCTAAAGTGCTTGAGAAATTGATAACGTCTCAGCTTCAGCACTTTTGTAGTTCGATCATATCACCTAGCCAACATGGTTTTGTGAAAGCACGATCTACAACCACTAACTTACTTGAATTTAGCTCTTCTGTTATCAAAGGATTTCAGAATAAAATGCAGACTGATGTTATTTACACGGATTTCAGTAAGGCTTTTGACTCTGTAAATCACACTCTCTTAATTAATAAGTTAAGTTTGATGGGATTTCCTCAAGACCTTGTAAACTGGATCGACGACTACCTTCGCTCGCGAATACAACGAGTTATTTTTAAATCATCTTTCTCTAAGTCCGTTTATGTTTCGTCCGGAGTCCCCCAGGGCAGTCATCTGGGTCCGTTACTTTTTAACCTTTTTATCAATGATCTTCCACAGATTTTTTCTTATTCTAACATACTAATGTATGCAGATGATGTGAAGTTATATGTCACTTTTAATGACATACAATTTTCTCATCTATTGCAGTCTGACCTAGACTTATTTTTTGACTGGTGTAAATTTAATTTACTTAAATTAAACTGCTCCAAGTGTAAGGTCATGTCATTTTTTCGAGGTACACCTCTTACGTTTAATTACACTCTCGATCAGCTTTCCGTAGACAGGCTAGATAGTGTCATGGATTTAGGAATTCTACTTGACCACAAATTAAATTTCAATGCACATGTTGCATTTACTATAGGTAAGGCTACTCAAACTCTTGGATTCATCAAAAGATGGTCCAAAGAATTTGACGACCCTTACATAACAAAAACACTTTATACTGCAATCGTCCGACCTATCTTGGAATACGGATCTTGTGTATGGTCTCCACAATATTCGGTACATCAAGAAAGAATTGAGTCTGTGCAGAAGAAGTTTCTTCTCTTTGCTCTTCGTGCTTTTAACTGGGCTCCGGGTACGGATCTTCCTTCGTACGCAAGTAGACTATTACTAATTAATCTTCCATCCCTTACTAATCGCCGTATTATGCTTGGAGTTATGTTCCTACACAAATTGCTTTTAGGATTAGTAGATTCTAGTGTTTTATTAAGTAATATTAATATTCGTGTTCCTTCTAGATTTTCGCGTAACTTTAACCCAATCTACCTTAACACTTGTACCACTAATTACTTATTGCATGAACCTTTCAGGGTACTCTGTTCTGATTATAACAAGCTCTACAGAGTTATCAGCACGGAATTACCCTTAGAAACTAACAAAAATTTAATTCTTAACTTTTTAGCCCCTTTGCCTTTTTTGTAAAAAAAGAGCAAAGCGGAGCTATTGGAAATATGCAAAATCCAAAAGTATGTAACACATAGAAATAATCATCGGAGACCCCATAAGGTATATATATTCTGAATCAGGACGACAAGACGAGTTCATCTACGCCCTGTGCCGTCTGTCTCGTCCGTCCGTATGAACGCCTGTTTCTCAGAGACTATAAGAGCTAGAGCAACCAAACTTGAAATCTAGATTCGTTATGTTCGTACGCTGTACAAGTTTGTTTTCGATTTTCGAATTTCCTCCCCTGACCCCCGCAATTCGAAAAAATCGATTATTAAGCACAATTTTCCACCGATCAAATTTATTTTTGACACACATCATTATTAGACCATTCTTGATCGATGTTGTGAATCTGGGTAAGATTGATCAAAAATCTCGGAAGTTATAGATCAGCAAAAGTGGCGTTATGGGCCCCGGGGGGGTATTGTAGTGCGCGCAAAATAAGAGCTAGAGCAACGAAATTTGGAACGTAGATTTGTTATGTTCGTACGCTATACGAGTTTGTTTTGGATTTTTCAATTTCCTCCCCTGACCCCCGCAATTCGAAAAAAACGATTATTAAGCACAATTTTCAACCGATCAAATTTATTTTTGGCACACATCATAATTAGACCATTCTTGATCGATGTTGTGAATCTGGGTAAGATTGATCAAAAATCTCGGAAGTTATAGATCAGCAAAAGTGGCGTTATGGGCCCCGGGGGGGTAATGTAGTGCGCGCAAAATAAGAGCTAGAGCAACGAAATTTGGAACGTAGATTTGTTATGTTTGTACGCTATACGAGTTTGTTTTAGATTTTTCAATTTCCTTCCCTGACCCCCGCAATTTGAAAAAATCGATTTTCAGATACAATTTTTAACCGATCAAATTTCTTTTACGCACACATATTAAGTAGACCATTCTTTATCTACGTTGTGAATTTCGTTAAAATTGAACAATAAACACGGAAGTTATACAACATTAAGTACCGCGATATAGAGCGTGGGGGGCTAAAAGGTGCGCGCAATGGCTAAGTACGTGCAGAACTGTGTGTATGTATGAGTATGTGTGTGTATGGCTGTATATGTAGGCAAAGGGGCTCTCGTAGTCGGGTACACTCGACTACAGACTTCTCACTTGTCCTAATACGATTATTTCTTCCTGAGTCATGTTTCTGAGCTTTCCCAATTCTGTGCAACATGTTGGATCATTGTCAATTCAAACTTAAGAGCTTAAAGCTTAAAACTTAAACTTAGAAACTTAAATTAAAAATCTAAAATTTAAATTTAATTAAATATTTTTAATCTTTAGTTTTAATTTTATTTCAATTTTGTACCAAAATTTTTCGTCGACTGCTCATAGTTGACATTAAATAAATAAATAAATAATCTACCTTACGTGCTTAAGTTTACTCTTATATTTGTTCTTTAGCCCCTTTGTCTTTTTGTAACATCAGAGCAAAGCGGAGCTATCTGGAAATGTGCAACGTCCAAATGAATGTCTGTTTCTCAGAGACTATAAGAGCTAGAGCAACCAAACTTGAAATCTAGATTCGTTATGTTCGTACGCTGTACGAGTTTGTTTTGGATTTTTCAATTTCCTCCCCTGACCCCCGCAATTCGAAAAAAATCGATTATTAAGCACAATTTTCAACCGATCAAATTTATTTTTGGCACACATCATAATTAGACCATTCTTGATCGATGTTGTGAATCTGGGTAAGATTGATCAAAAATCTCGGAAGTTATAGATCAGCAAATGTGGCATTTTGGGCCCCGGGGGGGGTAATGTAGTGCGCGCAAAATAAGAGCTAGAGCAACGAAATTTGGAACGTAGATTTGTTATGTTCGTACGCTATACGAGCTTGTTTAAGATTTTCGAATTTCCTCCCCTGACCCCCGCAATTCGAAAAAAACGATTATTAAGCACAATTTTCAACCGATCAAATTTATTTTTGGCACACATCATTATTAGACCATTCTTGATCGATGTTGTGAATCTGGGTAAGATTGATCAAAAATCTCGGAAGTTATAGATCAGCAAAAGTGGCGTTTTGGGCCCCGGGGGGGTAATGTAGTGCGCGCAAAATAAGAGCTAGAGCAACGAAATTTGGAACGTAGATTTGTTATGTTTGTACGCTATACGAGTTTGTTTTAGATTTTTCGAATTTCCTCCCCTGACCCCCGCAATTCGAAAAAAACGATTATTAAGCACAATTTTCAACCGATCAAATTTATTTTTGGCACACATCATAATTAGACCATTCTTGATCGATGTTGTGAATCTGGGTAAGATTGATCAAAAATCTCGGAAGTTATAGATCAGCAAAAGTGGCGTTTTGGGCCCCGGGGGGGTATATGTAGTGCGCGCAAAATAAGAGCTAGAGCAACGAAATTTGGAACGTAGATTTGTTATGTTTGTACGCTATACGAGTTTGTTTTAGATTTTTGAATTTCTTCCCCTGACCCCCGCAATTCGAAAAAAACGATTATTAAGCACAATTTTCAACCGATCAAATTTATTTTTGGCACACATCATAATTAGACCATTCTTGATCGATGTTGTGAATTTGGGTAAGATTGATCAAAAATCTCGGAAGTTATAGATCAGCAAAAGTGGCGTTATCGGGCCCCGGGGGGGTTATAGTAGTGCGCGCAAAATAAGAGCTAGAGCAACGAAATTTGGAACGTAGATTTGTTATGTTCGTATGCTATACAAGTTTGTATTTGATTTTCAAATTTCCTCCCCTGACCCCCGCAAATCGAAAAAAACGATTATAAGGTACAATTTTTAACCGATAAGATTTCTTTTTCGCACTTAAGTAGACTATTCTTTATCTCGTTGTCATTTCGTTAATATTGAACGATAAAGCACTGAAGTTCTACATAATCCGACGCTATAGAGTTTCGTATAAAACTGAACGAATGACTGATACGTGCGGAACTGGTTATATAGTGAGTATGTGTCGTATATGGACTGCTATGTGTAGGCAAATGGGCAGCTGTTTCGCAATCGGCTACAGTCACATGACTGAATTTGTTTTTATGTATTGAAGGAGTGTGGTGAACTATTTGAGTTGTATATCGCTATTGGCAAAGGTTCTCTTCTTATGACTGTGGCTTTATCTACTCGTGCTACAGACTTTCTTACTTGTTTTTAGCCCCTTTGCCTTTTTTGTAAAAAAAGAGCAAAGCGGAGCTATTGGAAATATGCAAAATCCAAAAGTATGTAACACATAGAAATAATCATCGGAGACCCCATAAAGTATATATATTCTGAATCAGGACGACAAGACGAGTTCATCTAGCCCTGTCCGTCTGTCTGTCCGTCCGTCCGTCCGTCCGTCCGTCCGTCCGTCCGTATGAACGCCTGTTTCTCAGAGACTATAAGAGCTAGAGCAACCAAACTTGAAATCTAGATTCGTTATGTTCGTACGCTGTACAAGTTTGTTTTTGATTTTTCAATTTCCTCCCCTGACCACCGCAAATCGAAAAAAACGATTATTAAGCACAATTTTCAACCGATCAAATTTATTTTTGGCACACATCATAATTAGACCATTCTTGATCGATGTTGTGAATCTGGGTAAGATTGATCAAAAATCTCGGAAGTTATAGATCAGCAAAAGTGGCGTTATGGGCCCCGGGGGGGTATAGTAGCGCGCGCAAAATAAGAGCTACAGCAACGAAATTTGGAACGTAGATTTGTTATGTTCGTACGCTATACGAGTTTGTTTTTGATTTTTCAATTTCCTCCCCTGACCCCCGCAAATCGAAAAAAACGATTATTAAGTACAATTTTCAACCGATAAGATTTCTTTTTCGCACACATATTAAGTAGACCATTCTTCATCTACGTTGTGAGTTTCGTTAAAATTGAACGAAAAACACGGAAGTTATACAACAATAAGTACCGCGCTATAGAGCGTGGGGGGCTAAAAGGCGCGCGCAATGGCTAAGTACGTGCAGAACTGTGTGTATGTATGAGTATGTGTGTGTATGGCTGTATATGTAGGCAAAGGGGCTCTCGTAGTCGGGTACACTCGACTACAGACTTCTTACTTGTTTTTTTTTATGCGTCAAATAGTATTATATTCCACGTGTATTTTTCTTTAATTCAAGTCGCGTATATTTAATTATATATATATCACTAGTACATTTTACGTCTAATATTTAAATATTCTTTTTAGCCCCTTTGCCTTTTTGTAAAAAAAGAGCAAAGCGGAGCTATTGGAAATATGCAAAATCCAAAAGTATGTAACACATAGAAATAATCATCGGAGACCCCATAAAGTATATATATTCTGAATCAGGACGACAAGACGAGTTCATCTAGCCCTGTCCGTCTGTCTGTCCGTCCGTCCTGTCCGTCCGTCCGTCCGTCCGTATGAACGCCTGTTTCTCAGAGACTATAAGAGCTAGAGCAACCAAACTTGAAATCTAGATTCGTTATGTTCGTACGCTGTACAAGTTTGTTTTTGATTTTTCAATTTCCTCCCCTGACCCCCGCAATTCGAAAAAAACGATTATTAAGCACAATTTTCAACCGATCAAATTTATTTTTGGCACACATCATAATTAGACCATTCTTGATCGATGTTGTGAATCTGGGTAAGATTGATCAAAAATCTCGGAAGTTATAGATCAGCAAAAGTGGCGTTTTGGGCCCCGGGGGGGTATATGTAGTGCGCGCAAAATAAGAGCTAGAGCAACGAAATTTGGAACGTAGATTTGTTATGTTTGTACGCTATACGAGTTTGTTTTAGATTTTTGAATTTCCTCCCCTGACCCCCGCAATTCGAAAAAAACGATTATTAAGCACAATTTTCAACCGATCAAATTTATTTTTGGTACACATCATAATTAGACCATTCTTGATCGATGTTGTGAATCTGGGTAAGATTGATCAAAAATCTCGGAAGTTATAGATCAGCAAATGTGGCGTTATTGGCCCCGGGGGGGTATATGTAGTGCGCGCAAAATAAGAGCTAGAGCAACGAAATTTGGAACGTAGATTTGTTATGTTCGTACGCTATACGAGTTTGTTTTTGATTTTTCAATTTCCTCCCCTGACCCCCGCAATTCGAAAAAAACGATTATTAAGCACAATTTTCAACCGATCAAATTTATTTTTGGCACACATCATAATTAGACCATTCTTGATCGATGTTGTGAATCTGGGTAAGATTGATCAAAAATCTCGGAAGTTATAGATCAGCAAAAGTGGTGTTATGGGCCCCGGGGGGGTATATGTAGTGCGCGCAAAATAAGAGCTAGAGCAACGAAATTTGGAACGTAGATTTGTTATGTTTGTACGCTATACGAGTTTGTTTTAGATTTTTCAATTTCCTCCCCTGACCCCCGCAATTTGAAAAAATCGATTTTCAGATACAATTTTTAACCGATCAAATTTCTTTTTCGCACACATATTAAGTAGACCATTCTTCATCTACGTTGTGAATTTCGTTAAAATTGAACAATAAACACGGAAGTTATACAACATTAAGTACCGCGCTATAGAGCGTGGGGGGCTAAAAGGCGTGCGCAGTGGCCAAGTACGTGCAGAACTGTGTGTATGTATGATTATGTGTGCGTATGGATGTATATGTTGGCAAAGGGGCTCTCGTAGTCGGGTACACTCGACTACAGACTTCTTACTTGTTTTTACAAAAAAAGGCAAAGGGGCTAAAAATGTAATTAATAAAGATGATATTGAAGGTCCTGTATTTCCTAAAAGAGCTAATAATAAATATCCTGCAATTATATTGGCTGTTTAACGAACAGCTAATGTTTCTGGTCGAATAATATTTCTAATTGTTTCAATACATACTATAAAAGGTATAAGAATAGCAGGAGTACCTTGAGGCACTAAATGAGCAAATATATGTTGAGTATGATTAATTCATCCATAAATTATAAAAGATAATCATAGAAGTAAAGCTAAAGTTAGTGTTGAAGTTAAATGACTTGTTCTTGTAAAAATATAGGGAAATAAACCTCTAAAACTATTAAATAACATTAAAGAAAATAATGAAATAAAAACAAGTAAGAAGTCTGTAGTCGAGTGTACCCGACTACGAGAGCCCCTTTGCCTACATATACAGCCATACACACATATACTCATACATACACACAGTTCTGCACGTACTTAGCCATTGCGCGCACCTTTTAGCCCCCCACGCTCTATAGCGCGGTACTTAATGTTGTATAACTTCCGTGTTTATTGTTCAATTTTAACGAAATTCACAACGTAGATGAAGAATGGTCTACTTAATATGTGTGCGTAAAAAAAATTTGATCGGTTAAAAATTGTATCTTAAAATCGATTTTTTCAAATTGCGGGGGTCAGGGAAGGAAATTTGAAAATCTAAAACAAACTCGTATAGCGTACGAACATAACAAATCTACGTTCCAAATTTCGTTGCTCTAGCTCTTATTTTGCGCGCACTACTATACCCCCCCGGGGCCCATAACGCCACATTTGATGATCTATAACTTCCGAGATTTTTGATCAATCTTACCCAGATTCACAACATCGATCAAGAATGGTCTAATTATGATGTGTGCCAAAAATAAATTTGATCGGTTGAAAATTGTGCTTAATAATCGTTTTTTTCGATTTGCGGGGGTCAGGGGAGGAAATTGAAAAATCAAAAACAAACTTGTACAGCGTACGAACATAATAAATCTAGGTTTCAAATTTGGTTGCTCTAGCTCTTATAGTCTCTGAGAAACAGGCGTTCATACGGACGGAGCGGACGGACGGCACGGACAGACGGACGAGGGCTAGATCGAACTCGTCTTGTCGTCCTGATTCAGAATATATATACTTTATGGGGTCTCCGATGATTATTTCTATGTGTTACATACTTTTGGATTTTGCACATTTCCAATAGCTCCGCTTTGCTTCTTTTTTACAAAAAGGCAAAGGGGCTAAAAAGATTAAAAAGTAACGGACCTAAATGACTGCCCTAAGGTACACCAGACGAAACATATACGGATTTAGATAATGATGATTTAAACATAACGCGTTGTATTTACGTTCTAAGGTAATCGTCGATCCAGTTAACAAGGTCTTGAGGAAATCCTTAGTAATCAAGAGAGAGTGATTTACGGAGTCAAAAGCTTTACTGAAATCCGTGTAAATAACATCAGTATGCATATTTATTCCGAAATTCTTTAATAACAGAAGAACTAAATTCAAGTAAGTTAGTAGTTGTAGATCGAGATTTCACAAAACCATGTTGGCTAGGTGAATAGGAATAGCGGACAATTTGGATATACCCTATAGTTCTTACTATTCGACTTTGAACCGTTATTATGGAAATGAATTAATAATATATGATTCCTTCCAAATGGTTGGGAATGAACTGGAACTAGCAGACAACTCAAATAATTTAAATAAAGGTTTACATAGAGAACCAGCACAGTATTTGAGAACACATGCAGGAACTCCATCAGGCCCAGGGGAATAAATTGGTCTAATTATATAAAGGTTTTTCGAGGATAACGGGATTAAAAATGCAGCAAGAAGTATTTAGCCTATATGGATAGTAACTGTCACAAATCGAATTAGTAGATGAATACGTAGATTGAAAGAAATCTGCAAATAAATCGGCTGCCGCCTGATCAGAGTTTGCTGTCATTCCTTCATAACTAACAGAATTAGGTAAAGTAGATGCCTTACGCTTATTGTTAACAAAGTTAAAAAATTACTTAGTATTTTGCTGAAATTGTAATGGGCAGCGCCCTAAATAATTATTATATCAAAGCGTATTGCAGGAGATAAAGTTTGTTTTGGCAATAACATACCGAGATCAATCGGCTTAGATAAGCGGGCGTACCTCAAGGAAGTGTTTTGGCGCCATTGCTCTACTCCTTATTCACCTCTGATATGCCGCAGCCCAGCATTGATCTGGGTATTCAACCAGGC
>JBAMBS010000723.1:0-50771 GCA_037044455.1 Zygothrica quintamaculata | reverse complement strand
TTGTTATTGAGCCGCTTTATTGCGGTCTCGACTTCAGCATGGCTAGAGATTGGTATATTGACATTGTCGTTGATTGGTGTTTGTGGATCACTTTCTACTGTGTTAATATTCAATTCATCGCCCTCCAAAAGAGAGAAGTCATTCGATCATAGAACAGCCAATTGTGTATATCAAGGTGGCGAAATCCCGTAATACAGCACTATAATATACAATACAATACTATACAATACAATACTATACTAATACTATACTAATACTATACTAATACTATACTAATACTATACTAATACTATACTAATACTATACTAATACTATACTAATACTATACTAATACTATACTAATACTATACTAATACTATACTAATACTATACTAATACTATACTTATACTATACTAATACTATACTAATACTATACTAATACTATACTAATACTATACTAATACTATACTAATACTATACTAATACTATACTAATACTATACTAATACTATACTAATACTATACTAATACTATACTAATACTATACTAATACTATACTAATACTATACTAATACTATACTAATACTATACTAATACTATACTAATACTATACTAATACTATACTAATACTATACTAATACTATACTAATACTATACTAATACTATACTAATACTATACTAATACTATACTAATACTATACTAATACTATACTAATACTATACTAATACTATACTAATACTATACTAATACTATAGTATTAGTATAGTATTAGTATAGTATTAGTATAGTATTAGTATAGTATTAGTATAGTATTAGTATAGTATTAGTATAGTATTAGTATAGTATTAGTATAGTATTAGTATAGTATTAGTATAGTATTAGTATAGTATTAGTATAGTATTAGTATAGTATTAGTATAGTATTAGTATAGTATTAGTATAGTATTAGTATAGTATTAGTATAGTATTAGTATAGTATTAGTATAGTATTAGTATAGTATTAGTATAGTATTAGTATAGTATTAGTATAGTATTAGTATAGTATTAGTATAGTATTAGTATAGTATTAGTATAGTATTAGTATAGTATTAGTATAGTATTAGTATAGTATTAGTATAGTATTAGTATAGTATTAGTATAGTATTAGTATAGTATTAGTATAGTATTAGTATAGTATTAGTATAGTATTAGTATAGTATTAGTATAGTATTAGTATAGTATTAGTATAGTATTAGTATAGTATTAGTATAGTATTAGTATAGTATTAGTATAGTATTAGTATAGTATTAGTATAGTATTAGTATAGTATTAGTATAGTATTAGTATAGTATTAGTATAGTATTAGTATAGTATTAGTATAGTATTAGTATAGTATTAGTATAGTATTAGTATAGTATTAGTATAGTATTAGTATAGTATTAGTATAGTATTAGTATAGTATTAGTATAGTATTAGTATAGTATTAGTATAGTATTAGTATAGTATTAGTATAGTATTAGTATAGTATTAGTATAGTATTAGTATAGTATTAGTATAGTATTAGTATAGTATTAGTATAGTATTAGTATAGTATTAGTATAGTATTAGTATAGTATTAGTATAGTATTAGTATAGTATTAGTATAGTATTAGTATAGTATTAGTATAGTATTAGTATAGTATTAGTATAGTATTAGTATAGTATTAGTATAGTATTAGTATAGTATTAGTATAGTATTAGTATAGTATTAGTATAGTATTAGTATAGTATTAGTATAGTATTAGTATAGTATTAGTATAGTATTAGTATAGTATTAGTATAGTATTAGTATAGTATTAGTATAGTATTAGTATAGTATTAGTATAGTATTAGTATAGTATTAGTATAGTATTAGTATAGTATTAGTATAGTATTAGTATAGTATTAGTATAGTATTAGTATAGTATTAGTATAGTATTAGTATAGTATTAGTATAGTATTAGTATAGTATTAGTATAGTATTAGTATAGTATTAGTATAGTATTAGTATAGTATTAGTATAGTATTAGTATAGTATTAGTATAGTATTAGTATAGTATTAGTATAGTATTAGTATAGTATTAGTATAGTATTAGTATAGTATTAGTATAGTATTAGTATAGTATTAGTATAGTATTAGTATAGTATTAGTATAGTATTAGTATAGTATTAGTATAGTATTAGTATAGTATTAGTATAGTATTAGTATAGTATTAGTATAGTATTAGTATAGTATAGTATAGTATTAGTATAGTATTAGTATAGTATTAGTATAGTATAAGTATAGTATTAGTATAGTATTAGTATAGTATTAGTATAGTATTAGTATAGTATTAGTATAGTATTAGTATAGTATTAGTATAGTATTAGTATAGTATTAGTATAGTATTAGTATAGTATTAGTATAGTATTAGTATAGTATTAGTATAGTATTAGTATAGTATTAGTATAGTATTAGTGTAGTATTAGTATAGTATTAGTATAGTATTAGTATAGTATTAGTATAGTATTAGTATAGTATTAGTATAGTATTAGTATAGTATTAGTATAGTATTAGTATAGTATTAGTATAGTGTAAGTATAGTATTAGTATAGTATTAGTATAGTATTAGTATAGAATTAGTATAGTATTAGTATAGTATTAGTATAGTATTAGTATAGTATTAGGTATAGTATTAGTATAGTATTAGTATAGTATTAGTATAGTATTAGTATAGTATTAGTATAGTATTAGTATATTATTAGTATAGTATTAGTATAGTATTAGTATAGTATTAGTATAGTATTAGTATAGTATTAGTATAGTATTAGTATAGTATTAGTATAGTATTAGTATAGTATTAGTATAGTATTAGTATAGTATTAGTATAGTATTAGTATAGTTTTAGTATAGTATTAGTATAGTATTAGTATAGTATTAGTATAGTATTGGTATAGTATTAGTATAGTATTAGTATAGTATTAGTATAGTATTAGTATAGTATTAGTATAGTATTAGTATAGTATTAGTATAGTATTAGTATAGTATTAGTATAGTATTAGTATAGTATGAGTATAGTATTAAGTATAAGTATTAGTATAGTATTTGTATAGTATTGGTATAGTATAAGTATAGTATTAGTATAGTATTGGTATAGTATAAGTATAGTATTAAAAAAGTATTAAAATATAATGAGTATAGTATTAGTATGGTATTAGTATAGTATTAGTATAGTATAGTATAGTATTAGTATAGTATTAGTATAGTATTAGTATAGTATTAGTATAGTACTAGTATAGTATTAGTATTGTATTAGTATAGTATTAGTATAGTATGTAGTATAGTATTAGTATAGTATAAGTATAGTATAAGTATAGTATTAGTATAGTATAGTATAGTATTAGTATAGTATTGGTATAGTATATAGTATAGTATAAGTATAGTATTAGTATAGTATTAGTATAGAATTAGTATAGTATCTGTATAGTATAAGTATAGTATTAAAAAAGTATTAGAATATACTAGTATAGTATAAGTATAGTATTAGTATAGTATTAGTATAGTATAAGTAGAGTATTAGTATAGTATTAGTATAGTATTAGTATAGTATTAGTATAGTATTAGTATAGTATTAGTATAGTATAAGTATAGTATTAGTATAGTATTAGTATAGTATTAGTATAGTATAGGTATAGTATTAGTATAGTATTAGTATAGTATTAGTATAGTATTAGCATAGTATTAGTTTAGTAATAGTAAAGTATAAGTATAGTATTAGTATAGTATTAGTATTGTATTAGTATAGTATAAGTATAGTATTAGTATAGTATTAGTATAGTATTAGTATAGTATTATTATAGTATTAGTATAGTATTAGTATAGTATTAGTATAGAATAAGTATAGTATTAGTATAGTATAAGTATAGTATTAGTATAGTATTAGTATAGTATAAGTATAGTATTAGTATAGTATTAGTATAGTATTAGTATAGTATTAGTATAGTATTAGTATAGTATTAGTATAGTATTAGTATAGTATTAGTATAGTATTAGTATAGTATTAGTATAGTATTAGTATAGTATTAGTATAGTATTAGTATAGTATTAGTATAGTATTAGTATAGTATTAGTATAGTATTAGTATAGTATTAGTATAGTATTAGTATAGTATTAGTATAGTATTAGTATAGTATTAGTATAGTATTAGTATAGTATTAGTATAGTATTAGTATAGTATTAGTATAGTATTAGTATAGTATTAGTATAGTATTAGTATAGTATTAGTATAGTATTAGTATAGTATTAGTATAGTATTAGTATAGTATTAGTATAGTATTAGTATAGTATTAGTATAGTATTAGTATAGTATTAGTATAGTATTAGTATAGTATTAGTATAGTATTAGTATAGTATTAGTATAGTATTAGTATAGTATTAGTATAGTATTAGTATAGTATTAGTATAGTATTAGTATAGTATTAGTATAGTATTAGTATAGTATTAGTATAGTATTAGTATAGTATTAGTATAGTATTAGTATAGTATTAGTATAGTATTAGTATAGTATTAGTATAGTATTAGTATAGTATTAGTATAGTATTAGTATAGTATTAGTATAGTATTAGTATAGTATTAGTATAGTATTAGTATAGTATTAGTATAGTATTAGTATAGTATTAGTATAGTATTAGTATAGTATTAGTATAGTATTAGTATAGTATTAGTATAGTATTAGTATAGTATTAGTATAGTATTAGTATAGTATTAGTATAGTATTAGTATAGTATTAGTATAGTATTAGTATAGTATTAGTATAGTATTAGTATAGTATTAGTATAGTATTAGTATAGTATTAGTATAGTATTAGTATTGTATTGTTTTGTTTTGTATTGTATTGTATTGTATAGTATTGTATTGTATATTATAGTGCTGTATTACGGGATTTCGCCACCTTGATATACACAATTGGCTGTTCTATGATCGAATGACTTCTCTCTTTTGGAGGGCGATGAATTGAATATTAACACAGTAGAAAGTGATCCACAAACACCAATCAACGACAATGTCAATATACCAATCTCTAGCCATGCTGAAGTCGAGACCGCAATAAAGCGGCTCAATAACAATAGAGCAGCAGGTGCTGATGGCGTCTCAGCTGAATTGTTTAAGGCAGGTGGCGAAGAGTTGGTAAGGTGTATGCACCAACTCCTACGCAATGTATGGCTTGTGGAGAGCATACTTGATGAGTGGAACCTTAGCTTGATCTGTCCTGTCCTAAAGAAGAGTGATGTCGCGCTACGGTTAAATTACCGTGGCATCAGCCTACTGACAGTAGCATATAAGGTTCTGACGAGCGTATTGTTTGAAAGCTTGGTCTCACAAAGGACGACTAGCTGTTTTGTGTGCTTTTCAATCTATTGATGGAAAGTATCATATGGAAGACTGGCGTAAGTCAGACTGGCACAATTCTAACGAACAGATGTGGGCAGCTGCTTGGATATGCTAATGATATCAACATTATTGCACGTACCAAGCGAGATGTGACGGGGCCTTTGGCGCTATTGAAAGGGAGTCGGCTAAAGTGGGTCTTCATGTAAATGTGGTAAAAACAAAGTTTATGGCATTCTCCAGCAGAGAATCACGACGCCTTAAGTCTTGACTGGCGGCAGACAGCTATAGCTTTGAGGCCGTAAGCGAATTTGTATACCTCGGCTCCAACATGAATGGCGATAATAATTTTAGCCTGGAGATCAAAAGAAGGATTACAATTGCCAACAGGTCCTACTATGGGGTCAGTAGACAGTTCAACAGCGCAGTCTGCTCTCGTCGGACAAAAGCAACAATCTACAAGACCCTCATCCTTCCCGTGATTCTGTATGGAGCAGAAACCTGGACAGTTACACAAATGGTTGCAGCTGCTCTTGGAGTGTTTGAGAGAAAATTCCTCATAAAGATCTATGGCCCTACAATCATAAGCGGCATTTCAATCATCCAATGGCATTAGATGGAACGACATGGTCTTTGGGATAGTATGTCGACACTTTTCCACAACTATACAGCAGCCGCATACACATAGTGCTTAGGGAAATGATTAAAATTAAAATTTTACGTTTTATTGTTATTAAAGCCAAATTCTTACGAGTTTTTTTGGTAAATAAGATTTTAGAGCTTGATGATACTGCTCTGAAATCATTGTAGCCCTAAATGCCAAATCTCCAGCTCCACGGCTGAATATATACCCCTAAATTAAGACAGAATATTTACAAAATTTTACGGTTGGGATAATATTTCTGTTGTGCAGTGCAGTTAGAGGCTTTCGCCGTACCCTAATAGGACCATCGTTGTAGTACATCATTGTTTTAGTTTCGTCACAAAATATGACACCATCCTATTAGCTCGGGCTTTGTTTCCTGGCCGATTACTAACATTATAAATAATCCCTGCCGTTACATAAAACATTTCTCATATTGTGTCACCAGTAAAAGTCAATGAAATTTTTGAGTCAACAAAGTAAAGGGCGTTTACTTGACCTGATTTTTGCATCGGACTCTTACAATAGAGCAAAAGTGTGCTCTCGTTGTTCAGGAATATAGTCATAATCCAAACTTAACTGTACTATTTGAATTGCCAAAGTTCGAAGAACCATCTTCTAATAAAATATAACTTTGTAAAATTAAATTTACTTCTTTCCAAAGTTAATTGAGCTTCATTATAGGCTTGTTCTGATATTAATAGACCCACTTTCATTCGAAATTCTCAATAATTCCTAAAAATTTCATCCATTTCACCCCCACTTTAATTTGTAAGGTTTTTCGCAACGGAAAGAATATTAAACCTCTTATAAATAGTAATTTCGTTTCGTAACCGCTTATAATTCGTAATGCACTGTGAAATTTTTGGCAGTTAATTCACCAATACGTCTTGTTAAGCCGCGTTTATGTCGCTAAATTGGGCTGTCTTTATGTCGCTAAATTTTGGGCTGTCTCACATTATTTTAGTTAAGTTTGCTGAATTTTTCCCACACGAATAATTAATTTATTTAATTTCCATTTAATATATATAATGTACAAATGGATGTACTTATGTGGATTTGTAGATTCAAACAATAAAGAAATATGTAAACATTATCTAAACTACAAAAGTTCCGTTAATTCAAATTTTTCTTCGTTGAGCCTCATTAATTGGAAATCTCTGTAATTCGAAATTCCGAGTTAAAAAAAATGTGATCCCAGCGGCATTACGTATTATCCGTCTCGACTGTATTATGAATATAATTTTTGAAAGTCACGTTCCATTTGTGCTCCATAAGAGGACAAATAGACCTCCATGGTTCTCTAAAGAATTAACAATGCTTAGAAATGATAAGTCCCAATATTATAAACGTTTTAAGTCTACGAGAACACTTTTAAATTTCTCTCAGTATGTTATTGGCAAAACAAATTTTGTCTCCTGTAACACACGTTGTTACAATAATATTTTAGGTCGTTGACGCGTACAATTTCGACAAAATGCTAAACAACGCTATACACGATTATTTTGAATTTTCGAATTTCCTCCCCTGAACAATGATTATTAATAACAATTTTCAACCAATACTAACTAGGCAATTATTGATCTACATTATGAATTTAGTTAATATTAAATAAAAAACACGTAGTAATAAATCATTTAGTATCGCGTTATTGAGCGCGGGGTGTAAGGAGGCTAAACATCGCGCGCAACAGTTTACAGTACGTATAAACCATGTATATTTAGGTATATTTGTGGGTATGTCTGTATGTAGGGAAAGGGGTTCTCGTAGTCGGGTACACCCGAGTACTGCTTTCTTACTTGTTTAAGTTTTTTAATACTAAGCGTAACTCTGATCAGGCGGCATCCGATTTATTTCAATCTCTTACTGATTCGGCTCACGATAGTTATACAAGTTTGTTTTAGATTTTAGAATTTCCTGCGTTAACGCCCGAAAAACGAACAAAATAAAAAAAATAAAATTCCACTCTAGTCGTTACAATAGCCGCATTATTAAGCACAGCAATAGGTTAGCCAAAAGACTGACTAGAACTCGCCCAGGACCACGCCTAAACAGACGTCGACCACATAATTTAATAAACCGGATGCCCAGAAGAGGGCAAATTTAGTTTTCTTGCTTATAACTATTATTTTATTATGTATAATCTACAACTTAATGGTGTAGCTTATCAGCCCAATTGGTCTGAAATTTGTCATAAAGAACACAAAGATGACTTTGAGGACCTCGTATTCCTTAATAAAAAGAAAAAAAAAGTGCACTACGCGAGCACCTTTGCCTACTTACACAGCAATACACAGTCATACTCACACACTCAAAATGTGCACTCGGTAAAAATGGGTTTTATGTTGAAAAAATAATACAATTTTATATGTAGTTAAAGTTAGTTTTCTACTTTAAACATATTATTTTTAGTCCCTTTGCTTAAAAGACTAATGGACTTGTGCATAACCGAAAAGTATGTAACATATAAAAATAAAGATGGGAGACCCCATAAAGTATATATATTATTAATAAGGACGACAAGACGAGTCGATCTACCCATGTCCGTCTGTCCATCCGTCTGTCTGTCCGTCCGTCTTTTCAACGCCTGTTTCTTAAAGACTATAAGAGCTAGAGCAACCAAATTTGAAATCTATATTCGTTATTTTCGTCGCTTATACAGACGGACACAGATACACAACAGACTGCAGACAGATACGGCTAAATCGATTCAGCTAGTCATTCTGATCAAGAATATACTTTATATGATATCAGATGATTATTTCTACCTTTTACATACTTTTTAACTACACAAATCCAATAGCTCCGTTTCAACGGCAAAAAAAAAACTAAGATTATTACTGTATTATACTTTAAGCAGATAATTATTAAAATCGTATTTTGTCTGATTTGAAAAAAACAGATATAAAAAAAGTACTCCAGTTTCTGCTAGCTATAATAATAATAATTTAATTCGTTAAGCTAAAAAACATTACAACGTTATGATTTTTGTATTGCTCTTAGTTGTTTTTATAAAAAATGTATTAGTAGATAGCTTAAATTAGTAGAATACATTTAGTGTATGAGTGTGAGTTTTGGTGCTCCCTTTGTTTTTGTTGTGGTTAATTTGTTGAAGGTATATGTATATGGCTAATATGGAATTAGTGATATAATTTTAATGTAGTACTAATGGATTAGTCGGGCGCACAATATTCACGGAGTTCTTTATATCCACAGGCACGAAGACAGCATACGTGGATTGGGCCACTTCGATAGGGTCTAAAAAATATCTCGTCGGGACTAAAACGTTTTGCTCGACCAAAACTTTGAGCTGTAAAGCAAATCACGAAAATTAAAAATTTAAATTAATCATAATTTTATGCAATTCATACGATAAATATTGCCCAATGATGATATTTGACCGTCACAAATGACGGTAATGGTATCAACTAGCTCTACGCTACAACGTTTCTTTGACTCAAGATCATCTCGTTGAAAGGTAAGCGGATTGCCACCCACCAATGACAGAGTAAATGTCACACATATGATTGTTGCCAGAAGAGACAAGAAACTAGAGTTTGGTAGCGTGAAAATCATCTGTAACAGATTTTAAATATTAAATTACTTAATTTGTGTGTCGTATCTTTTAATTAAAACATTTTTAAATGTATTCAAATATAATTAATTAAAATATACTTAAATAATAATTTTAAGCTATTTTAAACTAAGGTGTGAACATAGTTTCCTGCATGTACTTCAATTCCAAATACTTTTGCCTACTGACTTCGTACCGAAGTTATATTCATACCGCCTCATCTTAATTTCTTACTCTTCCTCTTTGGCACTCACATATCCTAAGCATATGGGTTCTTATCAATATCAAATATTGTGTTTTTCATTCAGAGTCTGTTTTTGTTTGCGCCGTAGGACAGGAATTATTTACATAAACCAAGCACGAGCTATGAGAACATCATATGGAATACGAAAATATTATTACGAATTTCACACAAAATTATTCGAGAAAAATTTTGTTACTGTTAGCGTCTTTGCCTTTGAAAAAGTTAGAAGATTGAATTTATGAAAAGCGTGCAACACCTTATACTGACTGTATGTATGTGGGCAAAGGGGTTTCTCGTAGTCGGGTACACTCGACTACATCTGTCTTACTTGTTTTTTAACCCGTTTGCCATTGAAAAAGGCAAAACGGAGAAAATGTAAATATGTAAAATAAAAAAGTATGTAACGTAAAATATATGCACGGTTCTATACACACTGTAAGCTGCTGCGCGCACCTTTTCGCCCCCCACGCTTAAAAATACGATATTTAATTGTGAATAACTTCCGTATTTTTATTCTAGCTTAACAAAATTGACAACATAGGTAAAGAGTGGTCTAGCCATTATGTGCGTAAAAAATAAATTCGACCGATTGAAAATTGTGTTAAATAAGAGTTTTTTCAGTCAGGTCAGGTGAAAAAATTCAAAAATCCAAAACAAACTCGTATAGCGTAGGAAAATAACGAGTTAAGATTTTAAATGTGGTTGCCTTAGCTCTGATAGCCTCTGACAAACAGGTGTTAATACAGACGTATGGACCGACATGGCTAGATCGTCCTGATCAAGAATATATATACATAATGGGGTCTCAGATGATTATTTCTAACTGTGACATACTTTTTGGTTTGCACATTATATTAGCTTGATAATTCAATATTGCTTAGCATATATCAGCAATATGTAAAATGTGTAAATGAGTTATACGTGTTTTAAAACAGAATTCTATGAATTGCAGCATTGAGTATTGATGTGTAATCTATACTAGGTTTATTACTCTACGTTAATTAATAAACTAAATTAAAATATATTATTGATATGTTACCTATAAAATAATAATAATTATTTTTTATTTTATAAATAATCTGTTGTTGATATAGATTTTACGAAATAATTAACTATACAACCTTATAAAAAGTTGAAAAAATTTTTAAAATTGAATAGGATTTGTGTATATAATTGTATTGCAAACAATTGCAATAAAAATCAATTTATTATTATTTGACCTTGATTAAATTAAATGATCTGTACTTTACTATGTTTACAAAATTTAAATTTAAATAAAATAATTAGCCTGACATAAACATATGTCAATAAACTTACGTTTGCATTTTAATTTGGTTTGTTCGTTGATAAAATATGAATTCCGCAACGTTATTGGGGATGGGGACGTAACTGATTTGATACGGATTGAGTTAGGTTTTGTTTATAACGCGGATTTTTAAATGTCCACGATGAATGTGTTTTCGGTTTTAAGTTTAAAACTTATCACTTGCTTAACGAACTTTATTTTTGCTCTAGATGTTTTGTAATAACTCAGGTTCAAAAAAAAAACAATTAATTGCCACAAACATTATTAAATAAAATAGGAATATATATTTTATATATATATATATATATGTATGTATGTATATATATATATACATGTTTGTATATATATATATGTATGTATATATGTATGTATATATGTATATATATATATATATATATACATATATATATATATATGTATGTATATATTTTAGTTTGCACGCATTTTTTGTGTGAATAATTACTTAAAAAGAACCTTTCATTCAGCACAACCCGTCATTATCTTTTAATTTAATTAACCATATATATATATATATTATATATATATATATATATATATATATATATAAATTATATAAATGTATATAAATTATTAATTTCAAAAAACGTAATGCGAGCAAACATAAAATTAAGAATTATAGAAAAATGTTTATTATTATGTACAGCTAATTGGTGTCGGTAATAATAACGACAAAGACAAATGAATCTGGGCTAATATGCGAGCATCTTTTTGAAATTCGATTAATACAAGTATTATTGCTATGGTTTCGTGTACACGCGCTTCTGTGCTATTTTTCATTCCATGGTAATTTCCTGACTCTAGATCTTAAGTTGGGTCCTGAACGCGACCAATCGAGGACTGAACAAGCGGTCGAGCGCACGACCGAACGATGCGTCTGGCTTGGATTTGGAACGCGCTTTGATAATCAGGCTTAGCGTTCATAATGGTGTGGCCAAACGCGCAGCTTGTATTACTTTCTCTCCCTCTCATTCGCTGTTTGTCTTTCTCTAACTGTTTTCGCTCTTTCTTTCGCTCAATCACAACACTTGTTATCAAACAATGTTTCTGATTTCTAGGTAAAGAGGGAACTTAGTTTAGTGCATAATTACTAATCGCTGCCCTTGCACCTTTTTAGCCAGCTCACTATAGATATCGGCTTACGTCTAGAAAATCTTTGGTCTGTGACGCCGACGCTTTCCCGTCACTATCGTTATCGAAAAATATCAATTGAACAATCAGCTGGTCGGCCACTTGCTGCACGCCTCTTACGAAATCGTCAACTCAATTAACAATCGCAGATTTATTTCTCTCTCTGATTTTTTTCTGCTCATTAAGTTCTTGCCACAAAGTTTAGCGTTGCTGTGTTTCTCCATGCACTCTGATAATTATGTACCGCTCGGTTTATTTGTTTGCCACTCTTTGTGGTGGGAAATAGATCGAAATAAATATGAATTGTATTTTTAGCGGTTAGTGTGCTATAATTAGACTAAGGCTTAGACTGCGACTGTGACTGTGAAGCTGAGACAGAGAACGACACTGAGAATTTAGCTGCGGCTGCTGGGCTTCATTCTGTTATCTGACTTACAAGCAAAACACAAACGCATTCACATATATGTATATAAGTGTGGCACTTGCAAGAAGATTGTTTGTATGTTTTCTGTTAATTTACTTATTTACTTAGTTTTCTGATTGGTTGATCGTTTTGACTTTTGTTTTGGTTTTTGCTTAATTTTATTCATAGTTAATTTGCCAGCCCTGTAATTTACTGAATGCCTTGCTTTTATCTAAAATATAATCAATCTAACGAAATGCGGTTGGATATTTTTAATTAATATATCGTTTATACATACATATAATGCTTATTACTCCAATTGCTAGTTACTTGAGTTACAGTTACAACACGCATACGAATGTTACATTTATAAAGTAAGGCTACCGGTAACAGTTTATAGTCTTTATTTATTTTTTTGGGTCTAGCTCATTTTTCGTACGTACCTCGTTTCAGCAAATAAGAAAAATAATTCTTTGTATGGTATAAACGCTATACGAAGTCGCGTCTTTGCACTGCATTTTTAGCCCCTTTGCCTTTAAAAACGGCTAAAATTGAAATGTGGAAAACCGAAAAGTATGTAACAGGTAGAAATAATCATCTGACACCCCATAAAGTATATATATTTTTCATCAGGACGACTAGCTGAGTCGATTTAGCCATGTCCGTCTGTCACATTTCCTTGAGGGTTTTTCGGTTTTTTGTTAACCCTTTTCCTACAATTTTCTTTAGACAGGCCTACACATGCTCAATTGGGCTTAGATCCGAGTTTTGTGGTAGTGTTTTCATCACTTTTCCACAATTTTACAGCAGCCCAGTATGCACAGTGAGCTCTTTGCATTTAGGTAAAATTTTAAATTTGGCTTGTTTTTGTTGTAAAAGCTAAATTTTTACTGCTTTGTATTCATTTTTGTCTCAAATAATACCAAACCTCTAACTCCGCGAATTGAACATTTACCAAATTTTATATTGCTATGCTACGCTGTTTTCGCCATAGCCTAGGTGAACCATCGTTGTAATACATTTTTATTTTGATTTCGTCACAAAATATGACGTTATCCCAAAGTCTGCCGGCTGACGGATCATGTTTATGGCAAACCTTTAGCGCTTGAAAACATTTACCGTCGAAAGCAGTGGTATTCTACGCACGACTTTTGAAGAGTAGTTAGTAGAGGATGGCTTGACGGACTGATACATGTGAAACGACCCAGTCACATTTATCCTCAAGGCTCTTAGCGAGACCTTTAAAAAATAAACAAGTAAGAAGTCTGTAGTCGAGTGTACCCGACTACGAGAGCCCCTTTGCCTACATATACAGCCATACACACACATACTCATACATACACACAGTTCTGCACGTACTTGGCCATTGCGCGCGCCTTTTAGCCCCCCACGCTCTATAGCGCGGTACTTAATGTTGTATAACTTCCGTGTTTATTGTTCAATTTTAACGAAATTCACAACTTAGATGAAGAATGGTCTACTTAATATGTGTGCGTAAAAGAAATTTGATCGGTTAAAAATTGTATCTGAAAATCGATTTTTTCGAATTGCGGGGGTCAGGGAAGGAAATTGAAAATTCTAAAACAAACTCGTATAGCGTACAAACATAACAAATATACGTTCCAAATTTCGTTGCTCTAGCTCTTATTTTGCGCGCGCTACTATACCCCCCCGGGGCCCATTACGCCACTTTTGATGATCTATAACTTCCGAGATTTTTGATCAATCTTACCCAGATTAACAACATCGATCAAGAGTGGTCTAATTATGATGTGTGCCAAAAATAAATTTGATCGGTTAAAAATTGTGCTTAATAATCGTTTTTTTCTATTTGCGGGGGTCAAGGGAGGAAATTCAAAAATCAAAAACAAACTCGTATAGCGTACGAACATAACGAATCTAGATGCCAAATTTCGTTGCTGTAGCTCTTATTTTGCGCGCGCTACTATACCCCCCCCGGGGCCCATAACGCCACTTTTGCTCATCTATAACTTCCGAGATTTTAGATCAATCTTACCAAGATTCACAACATCGATCAAGAGTAGTCTAATTATGATGTGTGCCAAAAATAAATTTGATCGGTTGAAAATTGTGCTTAATAATCGTTTTTTTCGATTTGCGGGGGTCAGGGGAGGAAATTCAAAAATCAAAAACAAACTCGTATAGCGTACGAACATAACGAATCTATGTTCCAAATTTCGTTGCTCTAGCTCTTATTTTGCGCGCGCTACTATACCCCCCCGGGGCCCATAACGCCACTTTTGATGATCTATAACTTCCGAGATTTTTGATCAATCTTACCCAGATTCACAACATCGATCAAGAATGGTTTAATTATGATGTGTGCCAAAAATAAATTTGATCGGTTGAAAATTGTGCTTAATAATCGATTTTTTCGAATTGCGGGGGTCAGGGGAGGAAATTGAAAAATCAAAAACAAACTTGTACAGCGTACGAACATAACGAATCTAGATTTCAAGTTTGGTTGCTCTAGCTCTTATAGTCTCTGAGAAACAGGCGTTCATACGGACGGACGGACGGACGGACGGACGGACGGACGGACGGACGGACGGACGGACGGACGGACGGACAGACAGACGGACAGGGCTAGATGAACTCGTCTTGTCGTCCTGATTCAGAATATATATACTTTATGGGGTCTCCGATGATTATTTCTATGTGTTACATACTTTTGGATTTTGCATATTTCCAATAGCTCCGCTTTGCTCTTTTTTTACAAAAAAGGCAAAGGGGCTAAAAAGTAAAAATAAATAAATCCAAGAATTTGATTTTCATATATTTTCGACAGTTTTGACTACGGTCACATACTTTCTTTGCTTTTACTCCTCGAAGTTCGGTTTCTGCCCCAAGCTAATGGAAATTTCAAACATCTAAAATACATAGCAGGTAGAAATAATCATTGGAGACCCCATAAAGTATATATATTCATGATAAGGACAACTAGCTAAGTCGATCTAGCCATGTCCGTCTGCTGGCTGCCCGCCTGTGTGAAAGTCTGTTTCTCAGAGACTATAAGAGGTAGAGCAACCAAATTTTATGTCTAGATTCGTTATTTTCTATTTCGCATACATAATAATTAGACCATTCTTGATCTGGGTTGTAAATTTCGTTAAGATTGAAAAATAAACACCGAAGTTATACAAGATTAAATTTCGAACTATAGACTGCGGGGGCTAAAAGGCGCGCGCAATGGCTAAGTACGTGTACAACTGTGTGTATGTGTGTGTATAGCTGTATATGTAGGCAAAGGGGCTCTCGTAGTCGGGTATACTCGACTACAGATTTCTTACTTGTTTTTTCATATAGTGGTGGTCAGAGGAGGAAATTCAAAAATCCAAAACAAACTCGTATAGCGTACGAAAATAACGAATCTACATTTAAATTTTGGTTCCTCTAGCCCTTATAGTCTCTGAGAAACAGGCGTGTATACACACATACTCATACGTACACACAGTTTTGCACGTACTTTAAGCCATTGTGCGCACCTTTTAGCACCCGCGCTCTATTGCGCGATACTTAATGCTCTGTTACTTCCGTGTTTATTGCTCAATCTTAACGAAATTCACAACGTGAATCTTTAATGCTTTAAGTAATATATGTGCCAAAAAGAAATTTGAATAGTTGAAAATTGTGCCTTATAATCGATTTTTTCAAATTGTGGCGGTCAGGGGGGCAAATTCGAAAATCTAAAACAAAGCGTACGAATATTAAGAATCTAACTTCCAAATTTGGTTGCTCTAGCTTTTATTTTGCGCGCACCACTTAACCTCCCGGGCTCCAGAACGGCACATTTAATGAAGTATAACTTCCGAGTTTTTTTTTATCAATCTTACCCAGATTTACACCATGGATCAATAATGGTCTAATTATGATGTGTCCCAAAAGAAATTCAATCAGTTGAAAATTGTGCTTAATAAACGTTTTTTTTCGAATTGCGGCGGTCAGGGGAGAAAATTCAAAAATCTAACACAAACTCGTATAGCGTACGAAAATAACAAATCAAAGTTTAAAATTTGGTTGCTCTAGCTCTTCAAGTCTCAGAGAAACAGGCGTTCATACAGACGGACGAACGGACGGACAGACGGAAAGTCGGACAGACGGACATGGCTAGATCAACTCGTCTTGTCGTCCTGATTCAGAATATATATACTTTATGGTTTCTCCGATGATTATTTCTATGTGTTACATACTTTTGGATTTTGCACATTTACTTTATTAATAGCTCCGCTTTGTTTCTTTTTTACAAAAAGGCAAAGGGGCTAACAAGTAAGAAGTCTGTAGTCGAGTGTACCCGACTACGAGAGCCCCTTTGCCTACATACACAGATACTCACACATACACACAGTTCTGCACGTATTTTAAGCCTTTTAGCCCCCGCGCTTTTTTGCGCGATACTTTATGTTTTGTAACTTCCGTGTTTACTTTTCAATCTTAACGAAATTCTCAACGTATATCAAGAATACTTTAAATAATATGTGCGCCAAAAAGAAATTTAAATAGTTAAAAATTGTTCCTTATAATAGATTTTTTTGGGAGGGAACTTGAAAAGCTATAAAAAAAACTCGTATAACCTACGAACATAATGAATCTAGATTTCAAGTTTGGTTACTCTAGCTCTTATAGTCTCTGAGAAACAGGCGTACATACAGACGGACAGACGGACAGACGGACGGACGGACAGATGGTCAGACGGACAGACAGACAGACGGACACGGCTAGATGAACTCGTCTTGTCGTCCTGATTCAGAATATATATACTTTATGGGGTGTCCGATAATTATTTCTATGTGTTACATACTTTTCGATTTTGCACATTTCCGATTTGCTTCTTTTATAAGGCAAAGGGGCTAAAAATGGGTAGATTTTAAAGAAACTAATTGGCTTTCGTTAATAAGGTCTTTATCATTAAACACTGTAGTTACATTTAATTAATTTAAAAATTATTGAACATTTAAATTTATATAAACTGAATTATATCCAATATAATAGGATGATTTGTTTTCAGAAGTAACGATTTTTAAAATACTTCATACAAATTAATCAAAAGACAAAAAGTTTCTTGAAATATTACTGGTCAAAAGTGGACTTTTTTATTAGTTAACACCTTAGAAGAGTTCAAAAACATCACCAAAATTATATCATTTCTATTTTCTGTTCCCGCCACCTTTGCAATTACTGTACAAGTTTTTTCAATAATGAATGCAAATTGGCGTAAGGAAAGATATAAAGCATCCATCAATTTGATAAAAAAAACAAGTAAGAAGTCTGTAGTCGAGTGTACCCGACTACGAGAGCCCCTTTGCCTACATACACAGAAACTCACACATACACACAGTTCTGCACGTACTTAGCCATTGCGCGCACCTTTTAGCCCCCCACGCTCTGTAGCGCGGTACTTAATGTTGTATAACTTCCGTGTTTATTGTTCAATTTTAACGAAATTCACAACGCAGATGAAAAGTGGTCTACTTAATATGTGTGCGTAAAAGAAATTTGATCGGTTAAAAATTGTATCTGAAAATCGATTTTTTCACATTGTGGGGGTCAGGGAAGGAAATTGAAAAATCTAAAACAAACTCGTAAAGTGTACGAACATAACAAATCTACGTTCCAAATTTCGTTGCTCTAGCTCTTATTTTGCGCGCGCTACGATACCCCCCCGGGGCCCATAATGCCAGTTTTGATGATGTATAACTTCCGAGATTTTTGATCAATCTTACCCAGAGATGGTCTAATTATGCCAAAAATAAATTTGATCGGTTGAAAATTGTGCTTAATAATCGATTTTTTCGAATTGCGATGGTCAGGGGAGGAGATTTAAAAATCAAAAACAAACTCGTATAACCTACAAACATAACGAATCTAGATTTCAAGTTTGGTTGCTCTAGCTCTTATAGTCTCTAAGAAACAGGCGTTCATACACACGGGCAGACGGACAGGGCTAGATGAACTCGTCTTGTCGTCCTGATTCAGAATATATATACTTTATGGGGTCTCCGATGATTATTTCTATGTGTTACATACTTTTCGATTTTGCACGTTCCCAATAGCTCCGCTTTGCTTCTTTTTTACAAAAAGGCAAAGGGGCTAATCAGCTCTGATATTTGATCGGTTGAAAATTGTGCATAATCTTATATTTTTGTGGGGATTAAGGGAGGAAGTTTTAAAATTTAAAACTATTTCCTGTAGCGTATGAAAATAATGAATCTAGATTTAAAATTTAGTTGCTCTAGTTCTTATAGTTTCTGAGAAACAGGCATTCATACGGACAGATAGATGGACAGGGCTAGATCGACGCAGCTTGACGTCTTGATAAATAGTATATATACTTCATGGAGTCTCCCATGAATATTTCTACCTGTTACATACTTTTCGATTTTGCACAAATCCATTAAGTCAATTTGGCTCTTTTTTTAAACCGTATAAAAGCTGCTGATACCGATTTCACCAACTCTTTAACGTCTTCTACCTCTAACCCCCTCCTCAACCATACCATTGCAGTTAGCTCCGTCTCCCCTCTTCCTTCTCCTAGTCTCTTAAACTTCTCTCTTACCTCTGAGTGATCCGTTTGCAAGAAACACATTTCGACCATTATTTCAAGGCATACACTGGATATTTCTACAACAAATCAGAAAATACCACGGCCAAACAGGGAATTGGCATACTCATTAAACGGTAAATCCCTCATTCTCACAAAGACCTTAACTCTACCATACTCTGGTCCTCTAAACTGATCCCTTCTGTAGCATTATGTCTACAAACTGGGCCCCAGTAGCCTTAACCAGCAAGTTGTCACAATTAACCAAATGCATCCGTTTTGCCGCCAACTCCACCAATCTTCAAACCAAAAGTATAGGTCACAAGGCCAGGGTTGAATGCATGCAGACTCCAATTGTACATAACGTGGTCTAATCTAGTTTCAAACCACCAAGTTGCCTTTAAGCCTAAACAAAGTACAATAGACTCATTATTGCGCTTGCAACATTTCGTGTCGCACTCCCGTTCTACACAAAACCACGTCTCCGTCTAGCTTTCGATCGTATGGGGTTACATACAGTTTTAAAACAACTCGAGCTCTGGGAAGTCCCAAAGAGACCACCCCTTTATCAGAAGTGCTGTTTATGATAGCTTGCTTGATAGAAAAGCAATTGCTTTTTGAGTATACTCAAAGACATATATGTGTTAATTTACGTCGACGATGGTAGGTTCAACACAAAAGCTAAAGACCTAAACAATCTCAAACACATGTTCCAAGCAATTTTACAAGACCTACACTCCTGGAGTGCTTTATCAGGTGACTCACCTTATTAAATGCAAGGCTATGCATATATGCCGAAATCACGGATGTGTCGTTCCCTTATTACAGTCACATCTGAAAAATTCTGGAAATAAATTTTGACTCAAGATTCATTTTTTAAGACCACTGCGTATATTTAAGGAAAGAGCTAGAAACCCGTTTAATTATCATAAAATTTCTAAGCTCGAAATATACTAATACCAGAGCCATAATGCTATAGAAAATTGACTACAACTTGCTTATTTTTGTTGGTGTGCTTCATCCCACATAAAGAAGATATAAGCACCCTACCACGCTGCACCCCTTGGATAAATCTATGTATACAGACGCGTCAAAAACTACTACCTCAACCACTTTTGCGTTTGTTTATAGTAGTAACAAATTTCTTATCAGGGGATCTCTCCACAATCACTGTTCTACTTTTACGGCAAAAGACTTCGCAATTTTAAAAGCCTGCCAAATCGCGGCCAATAAACCACGATCTCATGTTATCTGCATGGACAGCTTATCGGTTATCTCAGCTATCCAAAACCGAGATCACTTGGAACATACAATCGGGGATATCCAAAGATTACCATCGTATCATCTTAAAAAAATTACTGTTTTCTTGGTGCCAAGTCACCAAGGGGTCCCAGGAAACGAAGCCGCTGACAAAGCTGCAAACGACGTGAGAAAATCGCCGACACTACTCTTCACTGTCCTCAACAATAGAGACATACAGACGTTCATACAGACGGTCGGACGGACAGACGGACGGACGGTGAGACGGGGATGTGTTGTCGTCCTGATAAAGAATATATTAGGTTTGGTAATGACATACCGGTTTTTGCATTCAAATTTCGCGCTTCGCTTGGGAAGTCACATGGAATCGTATGGCAACGCTGCATATCGTTGGATAGGTCATGGCAACACTTTTTAAATGAAGTATAGTTTGTTTACATCAGTTTCCGCGCTTAAAAATTAGAATCGATCGAAATGGAGTTCACAAACGCTGAAATTCGGGCAATTTTAAAATTTTATTTCGCACAACGCAAAACTGCTGCGGAAACTCGCAGACAGATTATTTCTGTCTTAGGAGACAGCAAACTATCGGTTCAAACTGCAGAGCAGTGGTTCAGGCGATTCCGAAGTGGTAATTTTGTCACCGAAACACCCAAGCCCGCCGGACGACCAGTGACCGTTGATACGGATAAAATCATGCAAATAGTGGATCGAGATCGTCATGTGACTATTAGAAGCATCACAGAGGAGCTCCAACTAAGCACGGAAGCCGTCCATAGGTATTTGAAGTCGAAAAAGTTGTCAAAATATATCGATGTATGGGTGCCTCATGAGTTATCTCAAAAGAACCTTTTGGACCGTCTCTCAATCTGCGAATATCTTATGTAATAAATATCGACTCATTTCTGGATCGGTTAGTCACTGGCGATGAAAAATGGATCACATATGACAACACCAAGCGTAAAAAATCCTGGTCGAAGCACGGTTAGTCGGCTCAAAGTCTCAATGTCTTTGGTTCTTTTTATGTTCACGAAAATGCGATTTTATAAATGTATATATGTATATGTATGTACAATGCATGTACGATAATGTCCAGGATTATTTGGAAAATGGCAATAATGTATTTCCGAATATAAATAGTACATTTTAATATTAGCTTTCTAGACAAAAAACCATATTTCAATAATAAATTTTTTACTAATGACAATCTTCATATATTTTTATTTAAGTTAGCATAAAATACGCAATACGAAAAAAAAAACGATTATTAAGCACAATTTTCAATCGATCGGATTTCTTTTTGGCACACATAATAAATAGAACAAGTACGAAATCTGTAGTCGAGTGTACCCGACTATGACAGCCCCTTTGCCTTCAAATATAGCTAAACACACACATACTCAAACATATACACAGTTGTAGACGTTCTTAGCCATTACGCGTACATTTTAGCCCCATGCGGTCTATAACTATAAATTCACAACGTAGATCAAGAATGGTCTAATTACTATGTGTGCCAAAAAGAAATTCAATCGGTTGAAAATTGTACTCATTAATCTTTTTTTTCGTATTGCGGTGGTCAGGGAAGGAAATTCAAAAATCTAATGCAAGCTCGTATGACGTTCGAAAATAGCGAATATAGATTTGGTTGATCGGTTGAAAATTGTGATTAATCGTGTTTTTCGTACTGCAGAGATCCAGGGAGAAATTCAAAATTCTATAACAAACTCGTATAGCGTACGAAAATAACCAATCTAAATTTCAAGTTTGGTAACTCTAGCTTTTATAGTATCTGACAAACATGGGTCGACTCGTCTTGTCGTCCTGATCCAGATATATTCCTTATGGGGTGTGCGATGATTAATTTTACCTGTTGAATACTTTTCGATTTTGTACAAATCTATTAATTCTTCTATGGCAAAGGGACTGAAAAGCTTATTAGTTATATACCGTTTGACATGAGACACAAAGAGAACGTGTTCTTTCAGACTTTTAACTCAAAAAGTCTTTTAATGAAACTTATTTACTGACAATTGAAAATGCTCAACTCTTTGCAAACTCTCATTTTATTATTTAATAGGTAAAAATTATTTACTTTATTTTAATAGGTTGTAAATTATATCACACATTATTATTGTTCATACTATATTTCGAATACTGTGTAAAAATGTGTAGTTATTTATAAATCAGCCCTCCTTATATGACTGCTGAACTGATAAGAAATACGCTTTCGATAAGCACTTGTTTATGTTTTGGTTGCTTAAGCTTTTGTTTTTGTTATTGTTTGTGGCAGCCAGCCGTAAACGAAAGAACAGATACTCGCGACAACGACAACGACAACGACAGTGACAACAAATACACAACTGCACTCTGTGGGCGTAGCGCCAGTGGTAACGTAAACAATAGCAACGTGAATTCAACGTGATCTAGTTTATATTCAAAATAACAGTTCCCGGCCAAACGTAGACTGCACCCCACCCTCACCATTTTTAAAACAATCTTTTATAAACAGAAATCACAAGCGTTTAAGCGAGAGCAAAGGTATGAGTGAATAAGCGCAACACAAGTACAATTCAAACTTGCTGCTCTCAATGTGCTTAAATTTTTGTACGATAAACAATTGTTGGTTTTAGTACTCGAGTCTCGGACACCATATACTGACTGTGTGACTAATAATGCTATTGCTAACTGCCATTGCAACTTCTATTGGTATTAATACTGGTAATAAGTAATGGTACTTCTACTATCAATTGTGCTATATGCGCAATACATTTCAAAGTCTGCGGTAAAATTTTTGCTTATGCGATGATTGATGATTAAATGTTTGATTGATGATGATTGAATGTCTTTTTATCCCCTTTACGTTTGAAAGAGGTAAAAGGGAGCTAATGGCAATGTGCAAAATCGAAAAGTATGTCACAAGTATAAATAATAATTTGAGAGTCTGAGTCGATCTAGTTATGTTCGTCTCTCCGTCCATCCGTCCGTCTGTCCATCCGTATGAACGCCTGTATAAGAACTAGAACAACCAAATTTAAAGTCTGGATTCGTTAGGTTCGTACGCTATACGATTTTGTTTTACATTCTTAAATTTTTTCCCGTGTGTTTGTTTTTGCTTAGGTGAGTATGCTTGTGTATGTCTGTTTATGATAACGAAGGGGTTCTCATAGTCGGTTACACTCGACTGCTATATTTTGAAAATATAAATTATCCGAAAAAAAAAACAACAGCTAATTACTTGTATGCAGTTTTGTTAAAAATTATAATATAAATAATAGAGACAAGTAAGAAAGCTGTAGTAAAGTGTATCCGACTACGAGAAACTCCTTTGCCCTTTGATCATTTGAAAATTATGCTAATAATCGTATTTTTTGTACTACGGGGGTAAAGGGGGAATTTGAAAAATCTAAAACAAAGTCACATAGCGTACGAAAATAAGATATCTAGATTTCAAATTTGATTGTTCTAACTCTTAAAGAGTCTGAGAAGCACGCATTCATACAGACGGACGGGCGGACATGGCTAAGTCGACTCAGCTATATATATATACTTTACCTTAGACGATTATTTCTACCTAATACATACATTTAGATTTTGCACATTTCCATTAGCTTCCTTTTAGCCTTTTTAAAGGCAGAAGGGCTCATAATTAATTATTATTTAATAAGCTAATATATTATGATTTGATTAGAAAATTTACTTCATTGAATTGCATAGTAATTAAAGCATCTATTAGTTTAGTATTAATATTCTTAGATAATTATAAAAAAAAATTTTTAAATATAACTTAAGTTAATAATTTAAGAAGTATTTACTATATACAGAGCAAATATATATATTAGTGTGAATTTATTAGAGGTTCTCGTGCAGATCTTGTAGCAAAAGTTTGTTTTCCTTCAATAACTGCTCTGTAAATATAATAGAACTAGTAACAGAGATAAATATATTATAAAAGAGAGAGATATGTATTGTATAAATATATTAAATCATAGGAGAAAAATGAGCGCAAGCCACTTTTGATAAGAGTGGTTCTGGGTAGCTACCCTAGTTGGGGGATAGACTTACGGGAATCTATGGTGATGATGGATTGGTCTATGGCAGCCTAGCGTACATTGAATCTTCATTGATTGACATATTATCACACAGGCACAAGTCTTATACTGCGACTCAGACATAGATTATTGAAGCATGAAGGATGCCGATCGCTGATACCAGGCCTAGACATGAGTCCATTTGAGACATAATATAATAATATTATTTAAAACAGAAAAAAAAATCACAAACAAAAAATAGTAATGATACTAACATCCAATATAACAACAATATGTAAACAAATAACAACAGCAGCTCAATCAATCGTGATTTCTAAGATATTTTATAGCCCCCTTTGCCATGGGTCTAAAAGGTAAAAAATCAAAAAGTATGTAACAAGTAGAAATAATCATCTTAAGCCCCATAAAGAATAAATATTCTTGATCAGGATGAAAAGCTGAGTCAATCTAGCCAATTGCGTTCCTGCAACTGTATGATCGCCGGTATCTCAGAGACTATAAAAGCTAGAGCAACCAAATTTTAAACCTCGATTTGTTATTTTCGTACGCTATACAAGTTGGTTTTTGATTTTTAAATTTCCTCCCCTGACCCCCACAATTCGGAAAAAAACGATTATTAGGCACAATTTTCAACCGATCAAATTTATTTTTGGTACACATCATAATTAGACTATTCTTGATCCATGTTGTGAATCTGGGTAAGATTGATCATAAATCTCGGAAGTTATACATCATCAAAAGTGGCGTTATGGGCACCGGGGTGATATAGTAGTGCACGCAAAATAAGAGCTAGAGCAACGAAATTTGAAACGTAGATTTGTTATGTTCGTACGCTCTTCAAAAGCTGCCGGCGATTCTGCTTGAAACCCGTGTGTTAAGTATGATCCTAGGTAGGGCCGCGTCAATTTAACTGCCACTTCGCAAAAGGTCTACGTGCTCTTGAAATGATAGTCTCGTTTCAAGTATAACATCGAGATATGGAATTGATCTTTTGGATTCGATTCAGGAATTTCCAATCGAGACTACCACAGTTTCTACTTTTTACGGCTGCTGACCAGCATCGCCTCGGTTTTCTGTGCCGCCAATTCCAAGCCTGCGATTTTGAGCCAGTGTTGGATGCTTCTTATTTATTTAGTTAATTATTGTCGACACTCAGCAAATTAAAAATTTTAAATTTTCTTTTGAATAATTTGAATTAAATTTAATTGTTTTCAATTAAAATGATCCAACATTTTTAGCACGGAATCCGGAAAACCCAGAAAAACCCAATAAGAGCATCCGTGTTAACAAAGATATTAAGCATTATTATTTCTAATGGTAATTCCGCTCTGATAACTGTGTAGAGCTTGTTATAGTCAGATCATAGTACCCTGAAAGGTTCATGCAATAAATAATAAGTGGTACATGTGTTAAGGGAGATTGGGTTAAAGTTACGCGAAAATCTAGAGGGAACAGGTATAGTGGATGGGGAACTAAAACTCGTCAGCTGCACTGAACTATTATTATTATTCACTGCAGCTGATGGTGAAAACGAATAAAGCATAGAAAATGGCAGCTTAAGTGAACCAGATGAAGATTTTAGTAGATTTACCGTTGGCTCAGGCGCTTCGGGTAATATTTTTACATGATAGCTGTATATAAAGTAATAAAACCCAGCCTTGTCTGCCTTATATATGTGTTACTTGTTCTCTCAACATCCTTCACCTCTTTCGCCACAGTAACAATGGCAACATCGTCTGCAACGCCAACTATATGTGTGCTTGCTGGCAACTCAACCGTAGTATGCCATCGTACAGAATGTGCGAATGGTGTGAAAACAGCCCTTCTGATGCACTCTTCCAAAACACAACCTTTTTATTAGTTTCCTATGGTAATCCTAAACATTCCTTAGTGCATCCAATATGACATCCCACCTCGTCGTATTAAAAACATTCTTAATGTCCAACGTGACAATCAGGCAGACTTTTGTGACTCCGTCCCATCTGGTACCCTCGATGGCTTCACTCGCGATCCCGTCAACCAAGTGTATATACAGGGTGTCCCATCTAGCGTTTGCTTTTTGAACTATCGATAATTTTGAATTTAACATTTCGAATGTCATTGTCAATGTGTCAGCTATTTAGTAGAAGGTTTGCGGTTTACGAAATGGTTAAAAAAATTTTCTAAAATATATACTCGTTTTTTTATAGCGATTTTAAAACGCAAATCTTTCGTGGACCAGCCTGTATTTGTGTGAATATGACTGGAGGCGAAGCAGTTCTCGTAGTAGGGTGCACTTGACTACAGGTTCCTTACTGGTTATATACTACTTTTCATATACTCACGGGGTGTTTGTGGGTGTGGTTGTGGATGTCCAGTTCATTCCAAACCTACAGTAAAAACTTTAGCCTGATCTTAGCTCTTAACGTATTTATAGCAGCTCTCCCATAGAAGTCCGACCAGTGTGATGTAAATAATGATGTTAACGTTATTCCTTTATTTAATGCTTTTATTTGGTAGGGAGCGCTACCAAAAGTATAAACAAGCAATAAAGCTATAGTCGAGTGAACCCGACACGAGTACCCCTTTACCCACATACACAGACATAAACACACATACACAGTCATATACACAATGCTTTGCGCAATGTAAGCCGTTGCTCCCGACTTTTTTTATTTATTTGTGAATCGAGTGGTTTTAAAATAAAACAATTTAGATTGTTGTAGGCGGCTGTACCTGACTACGAGAGCCTCTCTTGCGTACATATACAGAGTTCTTAGCAAACTACAAGCTTTTGCGCGTGAATGTGTTTTTACTTTTCATATTTTATTTAGGGTGCATTTGAGATATATGCATGTAGAGTCAGATTTTTTTTGTAGAAATCGAGACTTAACTCTGTGAGTTAGTCACTTTACCTATTGTAGCTCTTACCCTGTCTAGCGGAGACGATCTTGGCAAAGACCTTTTAGAGGGTTGCACTCCCAAAATGGTGGCTTTGCCAACACTCTCATAACCATTGCCTGTGAGAATCGTGTTATGCACATGCCTGGGAACTTTAAACTCAATTAGAAGATTGCGATGATAAATTTTCATATATATATATAACTCGCGGATACAGCTGTAGACTTATGTGTGTACTTCTAATTAAATTAATATAATATTTTTAAATTTTAAATTAATATATATATTTTAATTAAATTAAATATATACAAAATATACAATACTAGTTTAACAAGCACTAGCTGGATCTGCCTTCGGCTCAATATAATATATTTATATAAAGACGATATAAGCTCAATGACACAATTATCCTAAGAAATAATGTTCTATAGTGTAGTGCATTATTTTAGCCTCTTAATATAAAAGTTTCAATGGAATTGTGTTCGTAGTTTTTTACCGCTTTGCCTTTAAAAAAGACTAAAGGGAGCTAATGGAAATGTGCAAAATCGAAAAGTATGTAACAGCTTGAAATAATCATCTGAGACTCCATAAAGCTTATACATTCTTAATCACGACGACTAACTAAATATAGCCGTCTGTTCTTCCGTCCGTCCATCCATCTGTATGAACGCGTGTTTCTCAAAAGCTAAAATATGTAGAGCAAATTTTAAATGTAAAATATAGATTCGTTATTTTCGTACGCTATACGCGTTTAAGGTTTTTGAACTTCCTCACCTAACCAGTACGCAAAAAAAAACAAATTTCTTTTTGCACACATATAAGTAGATCATTCTTGGTCTATAGTGTGAATTTCGTTAAGATTGAATAAATACATGGAAGTTATTCAACAATAAATATCTTGTTATGGAACGTGGGGGCTAAAAGTGGCGCGCAACAGCTCAAAACATACGTAGAAGAATATATATAAGTTTGTGTACATGTGTATGTTTGTTATTGTTGGCAAAGGAGATTTTCGTAGTCGGGTACACATTAAAAAGGCTAATAGTCAGCTAATGGAAATGTGCAGAATGAAATGGTATGTATGACCACCACAATAAAAACAAGTAAGAAGTCTGTAGTCGAGTGTACCTGATTACGAGAGCCCCTTTTCCTACATATACACCCATACACACACATACTCATACATACAAATAGTTCTGCATGTACTTAGCCATAGCACGCACCTTTTAGCCCCCCACGCTCTATAGCGCGATACTTAATGATGTATAACTTCCGTGTTTATTGTTAAAATTTAATGAAATTCACAACGTGGATGAATAATGGTCTACTTAATATGTGTGCAAAAAAAATTTGATCGGTTAAAAATTGTACCTTATAATCGAATTTTTCAAATTGCGGGGGTCAGGGGAGGAAATTCGAAAATCTAAAACAAACTCGTATAGCGTACGAACATAACAAATCTACGTTCCAAATTTCGTTGATCTAGCTCTTATTTTGCGTGCACTACTATACCCCCCCCGGGACCAATAACACCACTTTTTTTGATGTATAACTTCCGAGTTTTTTGATCAATCTTACCCAGAATGATAACATGGATCAAAAATGGCCTAATTATGATGTGCTTGATAATCGATTTTTTCGAATTGCGGGGGTCAGGGGAGGAAATTCAAAAATCAAAAACAAACCTGTACACTGTACGAAAATGATAAATCTAGATTTTAAATTTGGTTGCTCTAGCTCTTATAGTCTCTGAGAAACAGGCGTTCATACGGACGGACGGACGGACGGACGAACGGAGAGACAGACAGACGGACAGGGCTAGATCGATTCAGCTAGTCGTCCTGATCAAGAATATATATACTTTATGGGGTCTCCGATGATTATTTCTATGTGTTACATACTTTTGGATTTTGCACATTTCCAATAGCTCCGCTTTGCTTCTTTTTTACAAAAAGGCAAAGGGGCTAAAAATACGATTACTTAACACAATTTTCAACCGTTCGAATTTATTTTTATATAATAATTAGACCATTCTTGATCTACGCTGTGTGTGTGTAGAAATTTGTGTATGTGATCGTATGTGTGCGTATGTCTGTTTAAGTAGGCAAAAGGGTTCTCCTAGCTGGGTACACTTGGCTACAGATTTCTTACTTGTTATGAGTATTGTACTCCACAATAAGCTGCCTTATCTGCGACGTGACACCAAGTGACGAAACCAATATTTAAACATAACTAATAAATAATCTAGTTGTGACAAGTGGAAAATAAAATATAGAAACGCCTTTGTATAAGATATGTACTTAGAAGTACATCGGTTCTGTGTTATTAGTTGAACGTACTGTGAGAGAATATACAGTTTATCAAAAAAAGTGATTTCACATTGAAAAAAAAACATTTCTTGATCTTAGAAACAAAAATAGCAGACTTTTATATAATTTATCATAAATTTTTAAACGCCAATTTATTTTCATAAAATATTTAAAAACAAGTAAGAAGTCTGTAGTCGAGTGTACCCGATTACGAGATCCCCTTTGCCAACATATACAGCTTTAAACACATATACACACAGTTCTGCACGTACTTAGCCATTGCGCCTTTAAGACGCCCGCGCTCTATAGCACGGTGCCTAATGTTGTATAACTTCCGTGTTTATTGTTTAATCTTAACGAAATTAACAATGTAGATCAGGAATAGTCTTATAAGTACGTGTGCTGATCGGTACGTGTGTTGATCGGTTGAAAATTGTGTCTTATAATCGATTTTTTGTTTTTGATTTGCGAGGGTCAGGGGAGGAAATTCGAAAATTCAAAACAAAATTGTATAGCGTACTAACATAGCAAATCTATATTCCAAATTTCGTCGCTCTAGCTCTTATTTTCCGCGCTTTACCATACCCTCCCCCCACCTCCCGCTGGACCCAATAACGACACTTTTGATGATGTATAACTTCCGAGTTTTTTGATCAATCTTACCCAGAATCACAACATCGATCAAGAATGGCCTATTTATGATGTGTGCCAAAAATAAAATGCGAGGGTCAGGGGAGGAAATTCAAAAATCAAAAACAAACTTGTACAGTGTATGAAAATGATAAATCTAGATTTAAAATTTGGTTGCTCTAGCTCTTATAGTCTCTGAGTAACAGGCGTTCATACGGACGGACGGACGGACGGTCGGACAGACGGACGGAAGGACGGACAGGGCTAGATCGATTCAGCTAGTCGTCCTAATGGAGAATATATATACTTTATGGGGTCTCCGATGATTATTTCTATGTGTTACATACTTTTGGATTTTGCACATTTCCAATAGCTCCGCTTTGCTTCTTTTATACAAATAGGCAAAGGGGCTAATAAATAGTGAATATGTTTTTATGAAAGAAAAATGTAAAATTATTTATATTTAACAACTAAGAAGTCTGTAGTCGACTGTACCCGACTACGAGAGCCTCTTTGCCTACATATACAGCTATAAACACATATACACACAGTTCTGCACGTACTTAGCCATTGCTCCTTTTAGCCGCCCGCGATCTTTAGCGCGTTGCCTAATGTTGTATAACTTCCGTGTTATTGGTCTTATTAGTACGTGTGCAAAAAAGAATTTTGATCGGTTGAAAATTGTGTCTTATAATCGATTTTTTGTTTTTGATTTGCGAGGGTCAGGGGAGGAAATTCGAAAATGTAAAACAAAATTGTATAGCGTACTAACATAGCAAATCTATATTCCAAATTTCGTTGCTCTAGCTCTTCTTTTGCGCGCACTACCATACCCCCCCCCCCCCCCCCGGGCCCAATAACGCCACATTTGATGATGTATAACTTCCGAGTTTTTTTATCAATCTTACCCAGAATCACAACATCGATTAAGAATGGCCTAATTATGATGTGTGCCAAAACTAAATTTGATCGGTTGAAAATTGTGCTTTATAATCGATTTTTGATTGAAAAATCAAAAACAAACTTGTACAGCGTACAAAAGTGATAAATCTAGATTTAAAATTTGGTTGCTGTAGCTCTTATAGTCTCTGAGAAACAGGCGTTCATACGGACGGACGGACGGACGGACGGTCGGACAGACGGACGGAAGGACGGACGAACGGAAGGATGGACGGACGGACAGACGGACAGGGATGGATCGATTCAGCTAGTCGTCCTGATCAAGAATATATATACTTTATGGGGTCTCCGATGATTATTTCTATGTGTTACATACTTTTGAATTTTGCACATTTCCAATAGCTCCGCTTTGCTTCTTTTTTACAAATAGGCAAAGGGGCTAATAAATAGTAAATATGTTTTTATAAAAAAAAAATGTAAAATTATTTATATTTAACAACTAAGAAGTCTGTAGTCGAGTGTATCCGACTACGAGAGCCTCTTTGCCTACATGTACAGCTATACACACATATACACACAGTTCTGCACGTACCTAGCCATTGCTCCTTTTAGCCGCCCGCGCTCTTTAGCGCGGTGCCTCATGTTGTATAATTTCCGTGTTATTGGTCTTATTAGTACGTGTGCAAAAAAAATGTTGATCGGTTGAAAATTGTGTCTTATAATCGATTTTTTCGATTTGCGGGGGTCAAGGGAGGAAATTCCAAAATCCAAAACAAACTCGTATAGCGTACTAACATAGCAAATCTATATTCCAAATTTCGTTGCTCTAGTTCTTATTTTGCGCGCACTACCATACCCTCCCCCGGGCCCATAACGCCACTTTTGATAATGTATAACTTCCGGGTTTTTTGGTCAATCTTACCTTGAATCATGTCATCGATCAAGAATGGCCTAATTATGATGTATGCCAAAACTAAATTTGATCGGTTGAAAATTGTGCTTAATAATCGATTTTTTCGAATTGTGGTGGTCAGGGGAGGAAATTGAAAAATCAAAAACAAATTTGTACAGCGTACGAAAGTGATAAATCTAGGTTAAAAATTTGGTTGCTCTAGCTCTTATAGTCTCTGAGAAACAGGCATTCAGACGGACGGACGGATGGACGGACGGACGGACTGACGGACAGACGGACAGACAGACGGACAGGGCTAGATCGATTCAACCAGTCGTCCTGATCAAGAATTAATATACTTTATGGGGTCCCCGATGATTATTTCTATGTGTCACATACTTTTGGATTTTGCACATTTCCAATAGCTCCGCTTTGCTTCTTTTTTACAAAAAGGCAAAGGGGCTAAAAATAATCAACATAAACTATGGTTACTCCTTTTTCACAGTGTCAAGAAAGTCATTTTTGTAAAAAAGAAGCAAAGCGAAGCTATTGGAAATGTGCAAAATCCAAAAGTATGTAACACATAGAAATAATCATCGGAGACCCCATAAAGTATATATATTCTGAATCAGGAAGACAAGACGAGTTGATCTAGCCCTGTCCGTTTGTTTGTCCGTCCGTATTTTTGGCACACATCATAATTAGACCATTCTTGATCGATGTTGTGAATCTGGGTAAGATTGATCAAAAATCTCGGAAGCTATACATCATCAAAAGTGGTGTTATGGGCCACGGGGGGGTATAGTAGTGCGCGCAAAATAAGAGCTAGAGCAACGAAATTTGTAACGTAGACGTGTTATAATCGTACGCTATACGAGTTTGTTTTAGATTTTTCAATTTCCTCCCCTGACCCCCACAATTTGAAAAAATCGATTTTCAGATACAATTTTTAACCGATCAAATTTTTTTTTTTTGCACACATATTAAGTAGGTCATTCTTCATCCACGTTGTGAATTTGGTTGAAATTGAACAATAAACACGGAAGTTATACAACATTAAGTACCGCGCTATAGAGCGTGGGGGGCTAAAAGGTGCGCGCAGTGGCTAAGTACGTGCAGAACTGTGTGTATGGCTGTATATGTAGGCAAAGGGGTTCTCGTAGTCGGGTACACTCGACTACAGACTTCTTACTTGTTTTTATAATGTTATTATTATTAGTTGGGAGTGTTAAACCCCCACGGGGGTACAACCGCATGCACAATCTTCCTCCACGCATTTCTATCCTGTGTGTGCGTCCTCCAGTTGGCGATACCAAGCGTTCCCACGGCTTCTCTTACTTGGTCACGCCACCGTAGCCGGGGTCTTCCCCTTCTACGTTGTCCACGAATTACCGCATCAAATACCTTACGAGCTGGAGCTTGTGCTGCCTGCCGCCAAGAGTCAAGGCGTCGTGATTCTCTGCTGGAGCATGCCATAAACTTTGTTTTTACCACATTTACATAAAGCCCAACTTTAGCCGATTCCCTTTCACTAGCGCCAAAGGCTGTCACATCTCGCCTCGTACACCCAATAATGTTGATATCATCAGCGTATCCAAGCAGCTGGACCCATCTGTTCGTTAGAATCGTGCCAGTCCGATGTACGCCAGTCTTCCTTATGATACTATCCTGTTTTGCGGCGTCGACTTCATCATGGCTAGGGATTGGTACATCGACATTGTGTTGATTGGTGTTTTTGGATCACTTTCTTCTGTGTTAACATTCAATTCATCGTCTTCCAAAAGACTTGAGAAGTGATGCTTCCATAAACTTAGCGTGACCTTTGCTTCTGTGACCGTGATTCCGTCATCATCTCTGCTGATGAGCCGTCCCGCTTTATATCCTTGGGTAAATTACTTCACCCTCTGGTAAAAGTCTCGGGCATCATTCCTGCTTCTGCTACACTCCTTTCTCCTACACTCCAGCCTTTCTAATTATCTTTTCTTGCGTTTAAAAAAGTGCTTCTTTTCCCTTCTCTTGGCCCTGTACGCCTCTACTACTGCCCGGGTAGCTACAGATTGAAGTGTTCGTCTACACGACGCGTCCTTCGCTCTAGATACTTCCCGGCACACTTGGTCATACCATGTGCGATTTTCGCTACACATAGCCGTGCGCGAACCTTAGCTGCAACAAGGTAATGGTCTGAGTCTATATAAGGACCCCGACATGTTCGCACATCAAGTATGTCAGCCGCATGCTTTGCATCGTTCACAGCATAATCGATTTGATTACGAGTCATTCGATCAGCGGACAGCCAGGATGACTTGTGTTTATCATGGTGGCGAAATCCTGTACTACGCACTACCATATTATGAGCCGGTGCAAAGCTTATTGACCTAAGACCATTGCTTGAGGTGAGGGCTGAGGGTGATGGCTTTGCTGCCCTATGGTTGCACCAAAGACACCTTCCCGTCCAATCTTGGCATAAAAGTCTCCAAGCAGGATTTTAATGTCATGAGTTGGAGAACGTCCGTATACACATTGAACCTTCCTATAAAAGGCGTCCTTCCTACCTTCGTCTTTGTTTTCCTTTCCTTGTTAAAGAATTTGGCTGTAATCCGAATCGTTGCTATTCTCTTATTTTTTTTGCACAAAGTGAGATACTTGATGTCGGAGTCTGGCTCCCACAACAAATCCACAGCCAAATTCATATCTATCAGGGTGGCAGCTGTAGTATATGTCACAGTTGTTCCTCTTCATGCATCCCTGTCCCTTCCATCGTATCTCCTGGATAGCGGTTATATAAGCTTTGCATTTTTTGAGAGTATCTGCAAGATGTTGAGCAGCACCAGTCCTGTATAATATGTGCACATTCCAGGTGCATATTTTCAAGTCATAGTCCTTTTTGCGTTTGCGGTGCTCATCAAAGTTATTTGGGCTCCGTTCCGACGCAGTTTTAGTATCTTTTATTGAAGGTGTAGTTTTCTATGAGTGGATCTCAAGTCCTACGCCAACACCTTATTTAGAGGCTCAAGAAAGTCTTTTCACAAAAAGTGATAAAAAAAGCCAAAGACAACATTTTCTTAACCTAAAATAATAAATAGAAATTTTAAAATATCGTATGACAACCCTCAACGTTAGCTACACATTGGATGTTTTTCTCGAGTTTAACAGCTTTGGCAGGGTATATTCGTTAGGCATTTTATGCCGCTTTCAAAATAATTTCTTTGAGGGTTATGCGGTTTTGTGGCGACTTATTTCAACATTCTTTTTAGCCCCTTTACCTTTTGAAAAAAGAGCAAAGCGGAACTAATGGATTTCTTCAAAATCCAAAAGTATATAACACATAGAAATAATCATCGGAGACCCCAAAAAGTATATATATTCTTGATCAGGACGACAAGTTGAGTTGATCTAGTCATGTCCGTCTACTGTCTGTCCGCCTGTATGTACACCTGTTTCTCAGAGACTATAAGAGCTAGAGCAACCAGACTTAAAATTTAGATTCATTATATTGGTCCACTATACGAGTTTGTTTTAGATTTTTGAATTTCCTCCCCTGACCCCCACAATTCTAAAAAAAACGATTATTAAGCTAAATTTTCAACCGATTGTATTTATTTTTGGCAAACATCATAATTAGACGTTGAGATTGATCAAAAAACACGGAAGTTATACATCACTAAAACTTGTGTTATGAAGCGCGTGTGTTAAGTGGTGCGCGCAAATTAAGAGCTAGCAACAAAATTTTGAATCTGGATTTGGTATGTTTAGACGCTATACGAGATTGTTTTAGATTTTTGTATTTCCTTCCCTGACCATCGCAATACGAAAAAAACGATTATTAAGCACAATTTTCAACTATTAACATTTCTTTTTGGCACACATACTATATATAAAGCATTATTAATCTACCTTGTGAACTTCGTTAAAATTAAACAATAAACACGGAAGTTATACAACATTAAGTATCACGCTATAGAGCCCGGGGGGTTAAAAAGCACGCGCAATGGCTAAGTACGTGTACAACTGTGTGTATGTATGGGTATGTGCGTGTATGGCTGTGTATGTAGGCAAAGAACTCTCGTAGTCGGGTACACTCGACTACAGATTTCTTAAAATACGCCACCACCAAGGCGAAGTGAACAGTCTCGTCTAAAGCAAGTACATCTACTGCAAAATATAGATAAATCTGGAATTTCAGGCATTAACCAAGTTTCGGTGAAAATTATTCTATTAGAAACAAAAGAAAAACTGTCTAGACGAAGCTTAGAAAATTTTGACTTAAGACCTCTAACATTTTGATAAGAAATAAGAGCGGAAATTTCTAGCGAATTTGTGGAGAACAAAATCTTTAGTAACCAGAACATTTTGCAAAAGACGGTGTTGAAGCCCACGCTCTATAGCGCGATACTGTTGTATAACTTCCGTGTTTATTGTTTATTCTTAACGAAATTTACAACGTAGATTAAAAATGCCGTATATTATACGTGTGACAAAAAGAAATTTGATTGAAAATTGTGCCCTATAATCGATTTTTTCGATATGCGGGAGTCAAGGGACGATATTCAAAAATCTAAGACAAACTAGTATATCGTACGAAAAAAAAAATATAGGCTTAAAATTTGCTTGCCCTTTTGCCTACATATACAGCCATACATACACATACTCACACATACACACAGTTTTGCATGTACTTAGCCATTGCGCGCGCCCACGCTCTATAGCGCGATACGTTATGTTCTATAACTTCCGTGTTTATTGTTCAATTCCAACGAAATTCACAACGTAGATCAGGAATGGTCTACTTATTATGTGTTCCAAAAATTTTATCCGTTAATAATTGATCAAGGTAGAAAATTCGGAAATCTAAAGCAAACTTGTATAGCGTACGAACACAAAAAATCCAGATTCCAAATTTGGTTGCTGTAGCTCTTATTTTGCGAGCAGTACTTAACCCTCCCTGGGCACCATAACACCACTTTTAATGATGTATAACTTCCGTGTTTTTTTGATCAATCTTACCGATCGGTTGAAAATTGTGTTTTAAATCCTTTTTTAGCCCCTTTGCCTTTTTTGTAAAAAAAGAGCAAAGCGGAGCTATTGGAAATATGCAAAATCCAAAAGTATGTAACACATAGAAATAATCATCGGAGACCCCATAAAGTATATATATTCTGAATCAAGACGACAAGACGAGTTGATCTAGCCCTGTCCGTCTGTCTGTCCGTCCGTCCGTCCGTCCGTCCGTCCGTCCGTCCGTCCGTCCGTCCGTCCGTCCGTATGAACGTCTGTTTCTCAGAGACTATAAGAGCTAGAGCAACCAAACTTGAAATCTAGATTCGTTATGTTCGTACGCTATACAAGTTTGTTTTTGATTTTTGAATTTCCTCCCCTGACCCCCGCAAATCGAAAAAAACGATTATTAAGCACAATTTTCAACCGAGCAAATTTATATTTGGCACACATCATATTTAGACCATTCTTGATCGATGTTGTAAATCTGGTGAAGATTGATCAAAAATCTCGGAAGTTATAGATCAGCAAAAGTGGTGTTTTGGGCCCCGGGGGGGGGTATAGTAGTGCGCGCAAAATAAGAGCTAGAGCAACGAAATTTGGAACGTATATTTGTTATGTTCGTACGCTATACGAGTTTGTTTTGGATTCATCAATTTTCCCCCCTGACCACCGCAATTTGAAAAAAACGATTATTAAGCACAATTTTCAACCGATGCAATTTATTTTTTGCACACATTAATATTAGACTATTCTTGATCGATGTTGTGAATCTTGGTAAGATTGATCTAAAATCTCGGAAGTTATAGATGAGCAAAAGTGGCGTTTTTGGCCCCGGGGGGGGTATAGTAGTGCGCGCAAAATAAGAGCTAGAGCAACGAAATTTGGAACGTATATTTGTTATGTTCGTACGCTATACGAGTTTGTTTTGGATTCATCAATTTTCCCCCCTGACCACCGCAATTTGAAAAAAACGATTATTAAGCACAATTTTCAACCGATGCAATTTATTTTTTGCACACATTAATATTAGACTATTCTTGATCGATGTTGTGAATCTTGGTAAGATTGATCTAAAATCTCGGAAGTTATAGATGAGCAAAAGTGGCGTTATGGGCCCCGGGGGGGGTTATGTAGTGCGCGCAAAATAAGAGCTAGAGCAACGAAATTTGGAACGTAGATTTGTTATGTTTTTACGCTATACGAGTTTCTTTTGGATTTTTCAATTTCCCCCCCTGACCCCCGCAATTCGAAAAAAACGATTATTAAGCACAATTTTCAACCGATCAAATTTATTTTTGGTACACATCATTATTGGACCATTCTTGATCGATGTTGTGAATCTGGTGAAGATTGATCAAAAATCTCGGAAGTTATAGATCAGCAAAAGTGGCGTTTTGGGCTCCGGGGGGGTATAGTAGTGCGCGCAAAATAAGAGCTAGAGCAACGAAATTTGGAATGTATATTTGTTATGTTTGTACGCTATACGAGTTTTATTTAGATTTTTCAATTTCCTCCCTTGACCCCCGCAATTTGAATAAATCGATTATAAGGTACAATTTTTAACCGATCAAATTTATTTTTCGCACACATATTCAGTGCACCATTCTTCATCTACGTTGTGAATTTCGTTAAAATTGAACAATAAACACGGAAGTTATACAACATTAAGTACCGCGATATAGAGCGTGGGGGGCTAAAAGGTGCGCGCAATGGCTAAGTACGTGCAGAACTGTGTGTATGTATGAGTATGTGTGTGTATGGCTGTATATGTAGGCAAAGGGGCTCTCGTAGTCGGGTACACTCGACTACAGACTTCATACTTGTTTTAATTGTGGTGGTCAGGGGAAGAAATACAAAAATCTAAAACAAACTCGTATAGCGTACGAAAATAACGAATCTAGATTTAAATTGAGTTGCTCTAGCTCTTAAAGTCTCTGAGAAACTGGCGTTCATACAGACGGACGGACGGTCAGACGGACATGGCAAGAGCACGAAAATATATATACTTTATGGGGATTTTTGGATTTTGAACATTTCCATTAGCTTCGTTTTTATGGCAAAAGGGCTAAAAAGTTATACAAAATATATTATCGTGTTATGGTGCGCAGGGTATGTCTAAAAGGCGCGCGGATTGGATTAAAGTGCGTGTAGATCTTTATGTATGTCTGTTTAGGTAGACAAAAGGGTTCTCCTAGCCGGGTACACTTGGCTACAGATTTCTTACTGGTTATGAGTATTTTACTCCACAATAAGCTGCCTTATCTGCGACGTGCCACCAAGTGACGAAACCAAAATTTAAACATAACTAATAAATAATCTAGTTGTGACAAGTGGAAAATAAAATATAGAAACGCCTTTGTATAAGATATGTACTTAGAAGTACATCGGTTCTGTGTTATTAGTTGCACGTACTGTGAGAGAATATACACTTTGTCAAAAAAATGTTTTCACAATGGATAAAAATACCATTTTTTAGCCTCTTTGTCAAAAAAAAAGAGTAAAGCGGAGCTAATGGAAATTTGCAAAATCCAAAAGTACGTAACACACCGTATGAACGCCTGTTTCTCAGAGACTATAAGACCTAGAGCAACCAAATTTTAAACTTAGAATCTAGATTTTAAATTTGGTTGATCTAGCTCTTATAGTCTCTGAGAAACAGGCGTTCATACAGACAGACGGACGGACGGACAGACAGATGGACGGACAGACGGACATGGCTAGATCAACACTTATTTTTTCATAAATTTTAAAACGTTAAAGACAAAATTTCCTTAAACTAAAACAACAAAAACAAATCTTAAAATATGGTGACACCTCTCAGCATTAGCTACACATTAGATGCATTTTTCTCGAGTTCAACATCTTTGGCAGGTTATGTTCATTAGGTATCTTATGAAGCTCTTTCAAAATAATTTCTTTCCAACATTTTTTTTTTAAATCGATGGGATATAGATCCGGGGTTTGGGGTAGTGTGGCGATCACTTTTCTGGAATTATAAAGCAGCCACCTAAGCATAGTGCGCTTTGCCGTTTGAAAAAAGGTAGATAATGGAAATGTGCAAAATCTAAAAGTGTCTAGTAGGTTGAAATAATCATCTGAGACCCCATAAAGTATATTTATTTTTGATCAGTTCGATCTAAGCACACTTTTCCACCGATAAAATTCTTTTTGGCATACATTGAATTAAGTTAAAATCGAATAGAAAACACGGAAGTTATTCTTTATTAAGTATGGACCGCGTCGTCACAAAATATGACGTCATCCCAATAGTCTGCCGGCTGACGCATCATGTTTATGGCAAACGTATAGTGCTTGAAAATATTTAAATCGAAAGCAGCAGTTTTCTGTGCGCGCCTCTTAAAGAGCACTCCTGTCGTAATATGGCTTCACGGACTGTTTCATGTAAAACGACCAAGTCACATTCATCCTCAAGGTAGCAAGTAGGGAGCAAGTAGCAAGTAGCAAGGTAGGAAGTTCTTGCCTGGTCCATGCTCTCTTGCTTTATGTCGGCGTTCGTTTTCTGCCCGGTTTAAAACATTATAAATACTCCCCACCGGTACATAAAACATTTCCTCCAATTCTAAAGTTTAATGTTTGTTTTATCCTCCCTCTACAAATCCGGCTCAACAATACGGTACATCCTCAGGCTAATCACATGCGATACTTCGGCCTGACTCTGAATAGGAGGCTGACTTTTACGATTCCCATCCGCACATAAACAGGAAGATCTGGCTGGCTTTAAGATGCAAGCTAGGAGTATAACACAGTTTAACACATTGCGCCCATGTTAAGATATTGCATCCAAACTTGGAGACCGTTGAAGATCACATCACACACCATATCAGTCGGTACACCGATAGACTGAAAATACATGTTAACATGTTGGCAGGTAGCCTTCCATTAATATGGCCTATAAGGCGGCTCAGAAGGCACGGCATAATTAAGCTCAGCTCAGGATATCTCTCTGTATTTATTGAGTCCGCCATTTAATCCTTTGTGATAAATATATTGTAACATTTTAATGGAAACCGATTCATATTAATAAATATAAATTAAAAACAAGTAAGAAGTCTGTAGTCGAGTGTACCCGACTACGACAGCCTCTTTGCCTGCATACACAGCCATACACACACATACACACAGTTCTGCCTTTTAGCCCCCCGCGCTCTATAGCGCGATACTTAATGTTCTGTAGCTTCCGTGTTTATTTTTCATTCTTAACGAAATTCACAACGTAGATCAAGAACGCTTTAAATAATATGTGTGTTAATTTGAATAGTTGGAAAATGTGCCTTATAATCGATTTTTTTAATTAGTTGAAAATTGTGCTTAATAACCGTTTTTTTTTCGAATTGCGGAGGTCAGGGGAAGAAATCCAAAAATCTAAAAAAAAACTCGTATGGCGTACGAAAATAACGAATCTAGGTTATAAATTTGGTTGCTCTATCTCTTACAGTCTCTGAGAAACAGGTGTTCATACGGACGGACAGATGGACGGACGGACAGATGGACAGACGGACATGGCTATATCAACTCGTCTTGTCGTCCTGATCAAGAATATATACACTTTATGGGGTCTCCGATGATTGTTTCTATGTGTTACGTACTTTTGGATTTTGCACATTTTCATTAGCTCCGCTTTGCTCTTTTTAAAGCGAAATGGGCTAATAAAGACCACGTAGTATACATTGTAAGTCGTCATTTTCTCTAAGAATAGATGCAAAATAGAAGCAAATGTACAAACGTGAAAACGCTTTCTTGAAATTAAATAAAAGTCTACTTTTTTTTCTAAAATCAAAAAATTTTATTTTTTCTATTGTGAAATCACTTTTTTAGCAAAGTGTAAATTCTGGCAGATTGTCATTTGGTAAACACTTACAACTTTTTAGCCATTTTAACAAACTTAATGTATTACCGAAGGTCACACATTGTGTAGTTTGTATTTATGTAGACTGTTGCTTGCTGTTGTTGTTCTTCATAAATTGGCAATTAGGCACTTTAAACCGGTAATACCAACAGCGAAACAATATCGCCTGTTAATGATATTGAGTTGTATAAAGTGCAGTGTTGTCACCTCAGTATATTTAAGGCCACTTTCTAACATAGTTTTAAATGAAAAAGCTTATAAATTTCGCGAAAAGCCTATTTAATTTAATAATTTGCTCAGTCGAATAACCTCTTTTCACTATACCAGCAAGTGGAGAAAAATTATAAATATTTTTAATAGAACAGGCAAATTGAAAGAGAGGTAAGCACCTCTCTTTATTTTATTCAGCACATCAACAATTAGAAAATAAATTAGAAACAAAATGGAACTATTGAAATTTATGAAACTATTGCATATTTTTAATTTAAAGCCTATTATGAATGTTTTTACTTCAGATCTAGCTTATTTGCTTGCTTTAAGGCTGGCAACACTGATGCAGTGTGTGAGGGGCATGTAAAATACATACAAACACATTTGTTATTGTATTGAGAGCGACAAGCGTCAAGGTCAAAACTTTTCGTTAGTCAACAGCCCGTTCTCTAATTTTTACCACATAAATGCGTGTCTTTCTATATAAAATCATAATCAATACACATTGAAACGTTCGCAGCGATGTGGTTTTATTATCATCGGAGTTGTTAGAGACATATACAACTCACAGCTCGTGGTCGACGGACGTGTTTAAACGTGATATCTAGATTTGAGAAGCTAAAGCTCATTAGCAAAATTGTTAATTCTTTTTTTTAACCTGTTGTATGCCGTCTGTCGCTTTGCGCCGGATTTGTTTTTATGTTACTTTTTTTTGTGTAAGATATACATATTTATGAACAACATACAAACACCTTAAGGAATATTCTTAAAGCTATACAACTTAGAAGTGCCGCATAATAGCAAAAAAGACATAAAAAAGAAAAGAAATACGAAAACTTATTGATATAAACTCTTGAAAATGCATATGCATACAAAACAAGTTAGTAAGCTGTAGTGGGGTGTACCCGACTACGAGAACACCTTTGCCAGCATAGACAATAACACAGTTATTTACTCATTGTAAGCTGTTTCGCGCGACTTTAACCCCGCCCGCGCTCTATAACTAGATACATTATATTGAATAACTTTCGCTTCTTAGTTTTTTTTTAGTTTTGAAAATGGAAAAAAGGGATCTAATTGAAATGTGCAAAATCGAAAAGTACCTAACAGGTTGAAGAAATCATCTGATCAGGTCGATTACTTGAGTCGATCTAGCCATGTCCGTCTGTCCGTCCGTATGAACGCCTGTTCCTCACTATAGACTATAAAAGAAACATCTACCAAATTTGAAATCTAGATTGCTTATTTTCTTAAGGTATACGAATTTGTTTAAAGTTTTTGAATATCCTGCCTTGACCACCGCAATTCGAAGAAAACGATTATTAACCACAAATTTTAACCAATCCAGTTTTTTTTTTGGCACACATAATAGCTAGACCATTCTTGATATTCGTTGTGAATCTCGATAAGATTGAATAAATAATGCGGAAGTTATACAATGCATTATAGAGCGCGGGGGGCTAAAAAGCGCGCGAAATGGCTTAAAGTGAGTGTAGAACTGGGTGTGTGTGTGTGTGTGTATGGCTTTCTGTACGCAAAGGGACTCTCGTAGTCGGGTACACTTGACTACAGATATTTTGTTTTTAATTACACATCTGAACATATGTATGTAACAACATTAATGTATTCTTACTTTTATTATACACATAATTACGTCCTTTACCAAATATGAATTGAATGTGAATCCAAGTTCTTTTAAAATATATAATATTTTTTATTTACTCTAATTTAATATCAAATTGAGGTCTTACTTCGGTACAGCAAAGTTAAAGCTTAAGAACATACCAAGTTTGTTTAATCTACACATAAGGTTCGTATATTGTATAATGTAACGTATCTGTTATAAATATTTATTTTGAATTCTTTAATAATATAATGTAGCCATCGCCAAAGGAACTTTTCTTTCTGAATACTTAACAAACACACAAATATATACTATGGGTTCCATACTTTGTAAGGAATACAAAACTAATGGCAAAGTTACGCCCAAGTCTGAACAGGTCTCAGGTAATACATTAATATTGTGTACAGAGATGATATTGTATATGTACATAAGCAAAATAAAAAAAAATATATATATATAGTATATTTATATATAATATGTTTATATATACTCTTCTACATGACAGTAATCAGTTGTGCGCGCTTTTAACCTTTTCCCGTCATATTTAACTGTTTTTCAAGTAGATCTAGCTTCGCTGTGCCGGTAAGAAATGTGGAAACCATGTACTTTTTTGGTAATTTTTGGCCCCAAATTGACCTTTTATTTTAAGTCAACGCGGTATAAAACACTAGAAAAGTATTAAAAGATATTGATATTACCGCTACTTAATTTTTGCTGTTGCTTTGACTGCGACCTACATTTTTTTTGAGAAGTAGTAGCAGTAGCAAAGTCACACAAAATGAAACAGAGTTTCATTAATAAAACGCTGATTCTTAACGTTTTCGTCTCACATGGCCATATTCTAGGGTTTATATTTTGTTATTTCAACTGGTTAAATCCATAAAATTTCTGGCAACATTGTTAAAGTAATAAAAAATAGGTACAAGAGAGATGCTAACATAGAAAATAAGTGTTTTTTTTTTCACATTTGACATAACTTTTTTGACTACACCATGATTTGCTCATATCGACGTCTTTCGTGTAATTTATTTCTTCGGCTCTAGTCGCTATTCATTTCAAATCTAACTTTTATTCGGTAACCACGAATAGTCGGCATATTAAGAACCTCAAAAGAATCATAAATAAAATTAAATCAGTTAAAAAAAAAAGTTGTGACTGGATTATTTAGGTAAACTAGGTAAACTAAATGTAATAAATTTGACATTTGATTTTTGTATACTATTATTTTATATTAATTTTTTTCTTTTGTGTATACAATTATTTTAAGTACAAGTGTTAAATAAGTCCGTTTGGGGCACAGCACACAACCGGGTAATTTTTATATGTGCATGTTTTTATAAGGGTAAAGTGAAATTCCAGTTAATCATAGAAAATGTGGAAAACATACAGTGCACACTGGACGATTTTATAGTCTAAAAATCAAACAGTTTGATGAAAACCCTCCATCACCGAAAATTAATTTTTCGGTTAGTTTTTTTTCCATTTTATTTTTATTAAGGAATATGAGGTCCTCGATTACCTCTTTATGTCCTTTGTGTCGATTAACTCAGTCCGGTTGGGCGCGCTTTAACTAATAGATTGATTATAGTTACAATTTAAGAAACTAAATTGTGTATACATATATTGGTATACGGTTTATAAAAAAAGAAGAACGAAACTAATGGAAATTTGAAAAGTATGTAAACAGGTTGAAATAATCATCTGATATCCATAAAGTATATATATTTTTATTTAGGACGACTAGCTGTGTCGATCTCACCCTGTCCGTTTGTATTCATTCTCTGTTTCTCAGAGACCAAATTTGGAATCTAGAATCTAGGCAAGTTTAATTTAGATTTCTAAATTTTCTCCCCTGACCCCCGCAGTACGAGAAATTAATTATTGACTACATTCTTCAACGGAACAATTTTATTCTTGCATACATTATAATTAGACCATTCTTGATCTACGTTGTGAATATCGTTAAGATTTATTGAAAAAAACACGAATGTAACATAAAATTAAGTATCGTGTTATAGAGCACGGGGAGTTAAAAAGCGCGTGCAATAGCTCTGTTTATATATGTGTGTGGTTTCTCGTAACCGTGTACAACCAACTACATGTGCCTCAAGGGATGACAATCAAAAATCTTAAACAAACTTGTGTACCGTACGAAAATAACGAATCTAGATTTTAAATTTCTTTACTCTAGCTCTTATAATCTCTGAAAAACAAGCGTTCATTCTCAAATGATTATATCTATCTGTTACATACTTTTCGATTTTTCACATTTCATTAGCTCGCTTTTTAAAAATCAAAAGGGCTAAAAGTACGATTTCTTTTTTCCACACATAATAAATACACAATTCTTTATCTACGATGTAGATGTTATAAAGTTATTCAACAGTAAATATCGTGTAGTAAGCATAGGGTGATAAAAATTCATGCGCAAGAGCTTACAGTGCGTGTAGAACTGTGTATATGCGTGAAGAAGATTTATTTAAGTTTTATTTAGCAAAAATAATAGAAAATAAATATATATATGATGTAATATGTATTATATTTATGAAAATTTTGTTATGGGCACTTGCAATTAAACCTTTTTCTCTCCGTTTGAAACAAGTTCCAATCGTTTAATGGCATCGTTAACAAATTGTCGGTGTAATTGAAGCTGTGGTAAGAGTTCTGCGACACTTAAGTTCTGTACAGCCTTGGTTTTGTCAGAAGAATCTGTCCGATGGCCACGTAAACCGGAATTGTTGCTAGAAGACGATACAGTTCCAGTTTGTAAAGAATTCGGTCGAAAAATGCTAAGAAAACGCCTGATGAATGAGGGTGAACTCTGTCCTGATTGAACAATTTTGCTGCCGGAAGATTCTGGCGTGGATACCAATGGTTTCAAAAAATACGAGCTACTTGTTGGTTTTGATGTAAATATAGCCGTTTTATCGATGACAATGCGCTGTGCTTCCACTGGGTGCTTGGTATTATTGTGATAAGTGAAGGCAACCAGCTGTTCTAACTGCTTTCTAAGATCGCCCAGCTTACGCTGAAGGTATTCAAAATCATCAGTAAACTGAAAAATCAGTAAATTTTGTGTATTCTGATCCTGTGCCTTGCACACCAACTGCTCAATTTGTTGTTCTATGTCATAATGACTCTGCTGCAGTATTTCTAGCAGAAGCGGCGTCTCTTGAGTAAACGGATCCCTATACAACCGTTCAATCTCCACTTGAATCAGTTGTTTATGGAGACGAAGAGCGCTTAGCCGCATCTCAAAGTGCTGTTTAGAAACCGTAAAGTTTTTGTCTTCAGTTTTACTTGTATTGACCCAATTCAGACAAGTTATTAGCATAATAGCCATGCACACAAAAGATAGTTCTAGTCGCGACAACTTCATATTTTCTACTGAATGATGACTAGACATGGTTTACTTTCTATCCGAATTTTGTGTTTAAGCAAAGCAGGCGGGGGTAGACACAACACTTTCTACTTGAGTGAGACCAAAATTGAATTGTGATTCAACGCCAAAACGGGAATAAAATTTTATGTATTGGATTACTGAATAAAGCAAAAAAAAAAAACGAAAAAGTATAAGAAAAAACAACTTAATCAAACCACCATTTGATATATTTCAGGTACTGTAGGTTCGTATCAGTGCAACAGCGACATGCCGAAAACAACAGATTTAGACGCAGAATACACTAATCCGGTGGTAGTTTGCAATGCCGCTGATCTCAATGAAAATGAAATGAAGCAGGTGAAATTAAATGAGGATACAAACATATTGCTGATTAAGCAGTATGGAACCTTTAAAGCAGTTGGAGCTAAGTGTCCACATTATGGTGCACCAATGCATACAGGCGCATTAGCTGCGGGACGTATACGCTGTCCATGGCATGGTGCCTGCTTTAGTTTGGAAACCGGCGATATTGAAGATTTCCCTGGACTAGATTCTCTTCCCTGCTACAAAGTTGATATTAACACCGATGGTCAGGTAATAGTACATGCAAAGCACAGTGATCTCGCGAACTCAAAACGTCTTAAGAATATGGTCAGGCGTAATCCTCACGATGAGCGCTGCTTTGTTGTTGTCGGGGGTGGTCCCTCGGGTGCTGTTTGTGTGGAAACGCTTCGCCAAGAAGGTTTCACCGGTCGTATTATCTTCGTTTGCCGGGAAAGTTATTTGCCTTACGATCGTGTTAAGGTATCCAAGGCAATGAACGTAAATATTGAGACAATACAGTTTCGTAACGAACAGTTCTATAAAAACTACGATATTGAACTATGGTTAGGCATCACTGCCGACAAATTGGTTACCATGAAGAAGGAGGTACATTGCTCCAATGGTTGTGTTGTCAAGTATGATAAGATCTATATTGCAACTGGATGTTCAGCCTTTAAGCCACCCATTCCAGGCGCTCATTTACAGAATGTGAAAACAATCCGGGAATATGACGATGTCAAAATCATTCTTAACATGATTACACCTGAGACACATGTTGTTTGTTTGGGTTCCAGTTTTATTGCCTTGGAAGCTGCCGCTTTTTTGGTTTCAAAAGCTGCCAGAGTTACAGTTGTTGGGAGAGACAAAGTGCCACTGAAGGCAGCCTTTGGAGACAAAATTGGTGACCGAGTTCTTAATTTATTCCGTGAGAACAATGTTGAAATGACCATGAACAGTGGCATTACTGAGATAATTGGAAATGAGAAAGGAGTAGTTACTGAAGTGGAGTTAATAAATAAAACACGCATACGTTGCGATTTACTCATCATGGGCACCGGTTCCGTTCTCAATACCCAATTTATGGATAACTCGGGTGTTCATATTAATGAGAATGGCTCCATAGATGTTACCGATTTTCTCGAGACAAATGTGCCAGGTGTTTATGTGGGCGGTGATATTGCTAATGCTCACATCTATAGCCTTGCGCAATCGCGGGTTAACATTGGTCACTATCAACTGGCGCAGTACCATGGACGTATTGCGGGCTTAAATATGAGTGGCAGCGTAAAAAAGATGGAGGCAGTTCCTTTCTTCTTTACATCTCTGTTTGGTAAGGGTATACGGTATTCAGGATATGGCAGTTATAAGGAAGTCATTATCGATGGCAGCCTTGAAAATTTTCAATTTATTGCTTATTTTGTGAATCATGTGGACACCGTAATAGCAGTGGCCTCTTGTGGGCGTGACCCCATTGTATCTCAGTTTGCAGAACTGATCTCAACAGGCAAATGTCTAGGTCGTAATCAGATTGAGGACGAGTCAAATCGTCAGGCCTGGACATCCATGTTGAAGCAGTCATTGCCAAAAGTCCAATAGAGTTCTGTGCAAATATTATTTAATGCTTTGGAGATTTGTTCTTTTATCTACAGTGATATATTTTGTATGTTACAATTTTTTTAATACCCACAACTTTAAACATCTCATGTAAGCTATATTAAAATATGAATCTTTGTATATTTTATAAGATTACACTGTAAGGACTGTCCAACAGTCTTTGAATAGAGGGCAAAAAATTTACAAAAGGGGAAACGACGATTTCATCTTATACGATACATAGAATATAGCTGTTGTCTATTAAATACTAATTTATGTATTTTGTTGTTTTTTTTTCCCCAAAAGTAAGCAATAATTTTTAGTCCCTTTGGCTTTACAAAATGCTAAAAGGGAGCTAATGGAAATGTCCAAAAGTATGTGATAGGTAGAAATATTCATCTGAGATCCCATAAAGTAAATATATTCCTGATCAGAATGACAAGACTAACCGATCTAGCCCTATTCGTCCGTCTGTTTGTGTTTATATACGACTTTGTTAGGTTGTTAGCCTTTAACCTGCTGCGGGCGACTGGACTCCCAGCGCTCCATAGCGCGATACTTAATGTTAAATAACTTCCGTGTTTTTTATTCAATCTTAACAAACTTCAGAATGTAGATCAAGAATGGTCTACTTACTATATATGCAATTGGAATTGAATCTGATGACTGTTGTACATAATAATCGTTTTTTTCTAAGGAATCTAGATTTTGTATTTAGTTATTTTAGCTCTTATGGTTTCTGAGAAACGGACGTTCATACTGACGGACGGATAGACGGACATCTCTAGATTGACTCAGCTAGTCGTCTTGATCAACAATATATATACTCTATGGGGGTCTCAGATGATAATTTCTACCTGTTACATACTTTTCCATTTTGACCAATTCTATTATATACCTTTTTGGCTTTTTTAAAGGCAAAGGAGCTAAAGAAGAGGATCCTATTTGCATACCTTTTGCCTTTTGAAACAACTAAGAAATCTGTAGTAGGAAGGTCCCCAAATCAAAAATTTGAATTAAATTTTAAATATTGAATATCAAATTAAATTAAAATTGATTTTAAATGAAAATTAAAACTGGGAGCATTGAAAATTGAATTGAGAGTTTAAATATGATCCAACATTTGTTGCAAAGAATTGGGAAAACCCAGAAAAACTAAATATGATTATGAATAATAGTAAAAATATTAGGTATTGTTAATTTAAAACTTAAGAATTAGATTTTTGTTAGTTTCTAAAGGTAATTCCGCACTGAAGACTCTATAGAGTTTGTTAAAGGCAGAGCAGAGTACCCTAAAAACTTTATCCAATGAGTAATTAGTAGTACATATAATAAGGCAGATTGGATTAAAGTTTTATGAAATTTTAGAAGGAACGGGAATGTTAATATGACTTAGTAAAATATTGGAGTATACTATTCCTAAAAATTATTTATATTGGAACCTAACTCCAATCATAAGTCGACAATTAACACAACAGTAAAAGAAGAATCTTATTATGTGAACTTTTTGTATTAGTATAGTATTAGTATAGTATTAGTATATTGGCCTTAACACCCCCACGGGGTGATGTACGCGTTCCATCCACGCGTTCCTATCCTGTGCGCGCATCCTCCAGTTGGCGATACCT
>JBAMBS010000722.1:0-17500 GCA_037044455.1 Zygothrica quintamaculata | reverse complement strand
TGCAAAAAAAAGCTGATTTATTTATATATTTGATGTCGACTAAGAACAGTCGACCAAAAAATTTGATCGTAAGATACATATTATAATTAAAATATTTTAAAAAGTTTTATTAGATTCTTGATATGAAAATTACTTTTAAATAATTTGAATTAAATTAAATTAAATTGATTTAAATTAAATTCAATTAAGCCTCAGAATATTGACAGTGTAATATATTTGACAGCTTAAAAATTATCAAACACTTGTTGCACGGAATTGGGAAAACCCAGAAAAGCCCAATTAGATCACCCATATTAGTAAAGATGATAAGTATTATTAGTTAGAAAGCTTAGGTATGAGTTTTTGTTAGTTTATAAGGGTAATTCCGCACAGATAACTCTGTAAAGCTTGTTATAGTCAGAGCAGAGTACCCTGAAAGGTTCATGCAATAAATAATTAGTGGTACATGTGTTAAGGGAGATTGGGTTAAAGTTACGCGAAAATCTAGAGGGAACACGAATATTAATATTTCCAAGTAAAACAATAGAATTCCTAAAAGCAATTTATGTTGGAACATAGCTCCAAATATAATACGGCGAATAGTAACGGATGGAAGATTAATTAGTACAAGTTTACTTGTGTACGAAGGAAGATCCGTACCAGGAGCGCAGTTAAAAGCACGAATAGCAAAAAGAAGAAACTTCTGCACAGACTTAATTCTATCTTGGTGTACCAAATATTGTGGACCCCATACACAAGATCCGTATTCCAAGATAAGTCGGACGATGGAAGTATTTTAGTTGCATAAGATTCGTCAAATTCTTTGGACCATCTTTTGATGAATCCTAGAGTTTGAATAGCCTTACTTATGGTAAATGCAACATGTGCATTGAAATTTAACATGTGGTCAAGTAGAATTTCTAGACCATGACACTCTCTAGCCTGTCTACGGTATGCTGATTAAGAGTGTACTTGAATATAAAAGGTGTACCTCTAAAAAATGACATGACCTTACATTTAGAGTAGCTAAGATGTAATAAATTACATTTACACCAGGCAAAAAACACGTACTGTTCAGCCTGCAATAAATGAGAAAATTATATATTATTATTAGTGACATATAACTTCACATCATCGGCATACATTAGTATGTTAAAATAGGAGAAAACTTGTCGAAGATCATTGATAACAAGTAAGATTTCTGTAGTCGAGTGTACCCGACTAAGAAAGCCCCTTTGCTTACATATACAGCCATACAAACACATACTCATACATACACATAGTTTTACACGTACCTAGCCATTGCGCGCGCGTCTAGCCCCACGCGCACAATAGCACGGTACTTAATATTGTATAACTTTTGTGTTTTGTTCAATCTTAACGAAAATCAAAACGTAGATCAGGAATGGTCTTATTAATATGAAAAAAAATTTTGTGCGGTTGAAAATTGTGCCTAATAATCGTTTTTAGCCCCTTTGCCTTTTTGTAAAAAAGAAGCAAAGCGGAGCTATTGGAAATGTGCAAAATCGAAATAATCATCGGAGACCCCATAAAGTATATATATTCTGAATCAGGACGACAAGTCGAGTTCATCTAGCCCTGTCCGTCTGTCTGTCTGTCCGTCCGTCCGTCTGTCCATCTGTATGAACGCCTATTTCTCAGAGATTATAAGAGCTAGAGCAACCAAAATTGGAAATTAGATTCGGTATGATCGTAAGTTATACGAGTTTGTTTTTGATTTTTGAATTTCCTCCCCTGACCCCAGACGGACGGACAGACGGACATGGCTAAATCAACTCGTCTTCTCGTCCTGATGAAGAATATATATACTTTATGGGGTCTCCGATGATTATTTCTATCTGTTACAACCTTTTCAATTTTGCACAAATTCATTAGTTCCGCTTTGCTTTTTTATCAAAAGGGAAAAGGGCTAATGATCGAACATGTGTTGCACAGAATTGGGAAAACCCAGAAAATCCAATTAGATCACCCGTATTAGTAACGATATTAGGTTTTATTAGTTAGAAAGTTAAGGATTGAATTTTTGTTGGTTTCTAAGGGTTACTCCGCACTGATAACCAGACATAAAACAGGTCTTGTTCAGCCTGCAATAAATGAGAAAATTTTATGTTATTAAAAGTGACATATAAATTCACATCATCGGCATACATTAGTATGTTAGAATAGGAGGAAACTTGTGATAAAAAATTAAAAAGTAACGGACCTAGATGACTGCCCTGGAGGACCCCGGATGAAACATATACGGACTTACATAAGGATAATTTAAAAATAACACATTATATTCGCAAGCATAGGTAATCGTCGATTCAGTTAAAAAGGTTTTTAGGAAATTCAATCAAACTCAACTTTTTAATCAAGAGACTGTGATTTACGGAGTCAAAAGCCTTACTGAAAAATAACATCAGTGTGCATTTTATTCTGAAATCCTTTAATAACAGTGGAACTAAACTCAAGTAAGTTAGTACTTAGTGATTTCACAAAACCATGTTAGCTAGGTGATATAATTAAACTACAATAATGCTGAAGCTGAGACGTTATTAATTTCTCAAGCACTTTAGTAATATCCTACGTTGTGAATTTCGTTAAAATTGAACAATAAACACGGAAGTTATACAACATTAAGTACCGCGATATAAAGCGTGGGGGGCTAAAAGGCGCGCGCTATGGCTAATGTACGTGTACAACTGTGTGTATTTGTCTGTATTGCTGTGTATGTAGGCAAAGGGGCTCTTGTAAATGGGTATACACGATAACAGCCTTCTTACTTGTTTGAATATTGCATTTGCTTTCTTGTATTTTGAGAGACTATAGATTCACAAGCGCTGCTTATATTCATAAAAAAGTATTTGATTCTCAAATTTTGAAGTGTAGTGTTTCAGCAAGAAACCCGTGCCTTGTGACCTGAACTTTTGGCTTGGTGGATGCTGCAGTTGGCGGCAAAATAAATGTATTTGGTTAAGGCTGAGGTTTGTATATTTTAGAGGGCAACTCAAAAAATTTGCAATTGGCTGAATAGATTTCATATTTTCGAAGGAAGAGTGATTTTTCGGCCATACATCGGATGACACATTCATGATCACTGGCATGTAATTGTTTCAAAGAAGACCATTCGCATCTATGGGTGATTTGTGGGGCTGCAATAGTTCTATCAACGTGGCTTAAAGTAAATGGGTGGGATCCCCATTGTTAAGCATACAGAAATGGTGTTGTAAAATTATTATCTCCAACTTTTACCCGCAAGAGTTTGCCATAAGGAAGCCCCTAATAAAATTTGTGCATTTTACTTGCATTATAATATCCGATATTTCATTGCTCTGAAAACCTTGACACGGAGGGATATACATATTAATATTGTTGACTGGTGGCTCCGAAAGGATCTGAATAGAGAAATAGAGTATGGTGGAGTAACCGATTTTGTGGAAAAAAGCGATATGGCTTTTAATAATTATGCCGATTCCCTGTTTGCCCGTGGTATTTTCTAGCTTGTAGAAATATCCAGTTTATGCCATGAACAAGTGAGTTTTTTACCAACAGAGAATATTCTGAATACACTTTATAATTATTTCTTATGAATTAGTGAGATATTAATTGATATAGATATTCCACTGAATTGTAAAAAATATTGTATGGAAAATACAACTATTTATAAATATTTTATGTTTGCTAAATTAGGTTATAGGTCGATGTAGGCGACTGACAATGTTGAGTCAGTCACCTCCATTGACTCGTCCGAAGAAGCAATTAACAGGTCTTGATCGTGAAGAACATTTGATTTATTTTTGACAGCGGGGTTATTAAGAGTAGTAGTGGCTTCGATGTATATTTCAGCTGTTGTTCTCTAAGACTTTTGAGTGATTTGGGTTGCTTGTGAAAGATTTGGTAAGGAGGGAGAAGAGGATTATCATACATGGCTGTGTTTACGCAGTGTTGCAGTGCAGTGTATGACGAAGTTGGCAGTTTTTGCATTTCATGGGATTGTAAATTTGTATACCGAATGTACGTTTTGTAACTTTAATTCGTTTAAGATTTTAGAGTTCTCGATGTTGGTGAGGTAGGGAGCAAAAACTGTACATTTGACGAAATTGAGTGATTTGTGTAGCTTTCATTCTACGTCACATAGGCTGAGTATTATGCACGTAGCGTTCACAAATAGGTTGGCAACATCAACATATTTCACTAATATTTATAGATCACCGTGGCTCCCATTTCATGGGATTGAAAATTTGTATGCCAAATGTAGGTTTTGAAACGTTAATTCGTTTAAGATTTCAGAGCTCCCGATGTTGGCGAGGTAGGGAGCAAAAACTGTACCTTTGATGAAATTGAGTGATTTGTGTAGCTTTCATTCTACGTCACATAGGCTGATTATTATGCATGTAGTGTTAAACAAGTAAGAAGTCTGTAGTCGAGTGTACCCGACTACGAGAGCCCCTTTGCCTACATATACAGCCATACACACATACTCATACATACACACAGTTCTGCACGTACTTGGCCATTGCGCGCGCCTTTTAGCCCCCCACGCTCTACAGCGCGGTACTTATTGTTGTATAACTTCCGTGTTTTTCGTTCAATTTTAACGAAACTCACAACGTAGATGAAGAATGGTCTACTTAATATGTGTGCGAACAAGAAATCTTATCGGCTAAAAATTGTACCTTATAATCGTTTTTTTTGATTTGCGGGGGTCAGGGGAGGAAATTTAAAAATCAAAAACAAACTCGTATAGCGTACGAACATAACAAATCTACGTTCCAAATTTTGTTGCTGTAGCTCTTATTTTGCGCGCGCTACTATACCCCCCCGGGGCCCATAACGCCACTTTTGTTGATGTATAACTTCCGAGATTTTTGACCAATCTTACCCAGATTCACAACATCGATCAAGAATGATCTAATTATGATGTGTGCCAAAAATAAATTTGATCGGTTGAAAATTGTGCTTAATAATCGTTATTTTCGATTTGCGGGGGTCAGGGGAGGAAATTCAAAAATCAAAAACAAACTCGTATAGCGTACGAACATAACGAATCTACGTTCCAAATTTCGTTGCTCTAGCTCTTATTTTGCGCGCGCTACTATACCCCCCCGGGGCCCATAACGCCACTTTTGTTGATGTATAACTTCCGAGATTTTTGACCAATCTTACCCAGATTCACAACATCGATCAAGAATGATCTAATTATGATGTGTGCCAAAAATAAATTTGATCGGTTGAAAATTGTGCTTAATAATCGTTATTTTCGATTTGCGGGGGTCAGGGGAGGAAATTCAAAAATCAAAAACAAACTCGTATAACCTACGAAGATAACGAATCTAGATTTCAAGTTTGGTTGCTCTAGCTCTTATAGTCTCTGAGAAACAGGCGTTCATACAGACGGACAGACGGACAGACGGACAGACAGACAGACGGACAGGGCTAGATGAACTCGTCTTGTCGTCCTGATTCAGAATATATATACTTTATGGGGTCTCCGATGATTATTTCTATGTGTTACATACTTTTGGATTTTGCACATTTCCAATAGCTCCGCTTTGCTCTTTTTTTACAAAAAGGCAAACGGGCTAAAAATAGGTCGGCAACATCAACGTTTTTAGATCACCGTCGATATCATGTGAAGAACACGGTTCACTACAAAACAGAATAGTCCGTAATTTTTTTTAGCATTGTTTTTTGCGGAGATTCTTAAGCATATTGGATTTTGTTGTGATATTACTGAAAAATCTGGTTATTCATCCTAAAGCTTGATGTAGTATTTTTATTTTTAGATTTGGCGCTGCCGTTGAAGCGTTTGTCCCCTGAAATGGAAGGCCCTTGGTCTATGTAATGCATGAGAGAAGAAAATTTGTTTTCGTTTCGCGAATTAAGAAATAAGAGATAATGGATATCGGAAGTAAAGCTTTAAAACAAAGTGACACTGATTTTGGGAGAGAGACGTCCGCGTAGATGAAGAGTTAGTCGGGGACTGAAGTTGAGGGTTCAAAGTGGAGCGAGCGAAATAATATGAATTTCTTAAAGATGACGACTCTTAATTAAAAACATTTTCATTAGTATTAATGTTGTGCTGTTTTAGTAAATTGCATTTTAAATCAGGTCTATTATTTCTAAAACTTTGTTAGTATTGGTTTTAAATACTTCCACACTAATAGTAATGCCACGCTTATTCACGTGTGTCATATAGATTTTCGTAATGCGAAAAATCAACAAATAAGAAATCTGAAGTCAATTGTAATTTTGTTTTCACTGTGTTTTGTGTTTCTCTAAATTATTTATTATTTTCCCCGTATTTTATTCAATATATTATATTTAAATTAATTTTTGCATCAACTAACTCAACCACGTTGCATTTAAGGTGTTACCGGTAACTAACTTGAAAAATTAATTATTCTTTGATTTATTATTTTTTGTTCACATATTCTATTTTCGTTTGGTGTTTTACTTCTCTGTCCACAGTAATATTTTGTTTTTGTTTCTGTTCTCCATTTCTTTTAATTCGGCATAGGTAAGTTGTTTTATTGCTTTACCTATTTGTTGTTTGTGCTTTGTGCAGCTTATATACTTAGTGTTTTTATTGTACACGCTCTCTCAATTAATAGTTTTTAGCCCCTTTGCGTTTTTGTAAAAAAGAAGCAAAGTGGAGCTAATGGATTTAAGCAAAATCCAAAAGTATGTAACACATAGATATAATTATCGGAGACCCCATAAAGTATATAAATTCTTGATCAGGACGACAAGACGAGTCGATCTAGCCAGTCCGTCTGTCCGTCCGTCTGTATGAACGTCTGTTTCTCAGAAAATATAAGAGCTAGAGCAACCAAATTTAAAATCTAGATTCACTATTTTCGTACGCTATACAACTTTGTTTTTGATTTTTCAATTTCCTCCCCTGACCAACGCAATTCAATACGTTGCTCTAGCTCTTATTTTGCGCGCACTACATAGCCCCCCCCCGGGGCCCATAACGCCACTTTTGCTGATCTATAACTTCCGAGATTTTAGATCAATCTTACCAAGATTCACAACATCGATCAAGAATGGTCAAATAAAAATGTGTGCCAAGAATAAATTTGATCGGTTGAAAATTGTGCTTAATAATCGTTTTTTTCAAATTGCGGGGGTCAGGGGGGGAAATTGAAAAATCCAAAACAAACTTGTATAGCGTACGAACATAACAAATCTACGTTCCAAATTTCGTTGCTCTAGCTCTTATTTTGCGCGCACTACTATACCCCCCCGGGGCCCAAAACGCCACTTTTGATGATCTATAACTTCCGAGATTTTTGATCAATCTTACCCAGATTCACAACATCGATCAAGAATGGTCTAATAATGATGTGTGCCAAAAATAAATTTGATCGGTTGAAAATTGTGCTTAATAATCGTTTTTTTCGATTTGCGGGGGTCAGGGGGGGAAATTCAAAAATCAAAAACAAACTTGTACAGCGTACGAACATAACGAATCTAGATTTCAAGTTTGGTTGCTCTAGCTCTTATAGTCTCTGAGAAACAGGCGTTCATACGGACGGACGGACGGACGGACGGACGGACTGACGGACGGACGGACGGACGGACGGACGGACGGACGGACGGACGGACGGACGGACGGACGGACGGACGGACGGACGGACAGACAGACGGGCAGGGCTAGATCAACTCGTCTTGTCGTCCTGATTCAGAATATATATACTTTATGGGGTCTCCGATGATTATTTCTATGTGTTACATACTTTTGGATTTTGCATATTTCCAATAGCTCCGCTTTGCTCTTTTTTTACAAAAAAGGCAAAGGGGCTAAAAAACGGTTATTAAGCACAATTTTAAACCGATCAAATTTATTTTTGGTACACATCATAATTAGACGATTTTTGATCTAGAGCAACGAAATTTGGAACGTAGATTTGTTATGTTCGTACGCTATACGAGTTTGTTTTAGATTTTCGAATTTCCTTCCCTGACCCCCGCAATTTAAAAAAATCGATTATAAGGTACAATTTTTAACCGATCAAATTTCTTTTTCGCACACCATTCTTCATCTACTTTGTGAATTTCGTTAAAATTGAACAATAAGAAGTTATACAACACTAAGTACCGCGCTATTGAGCGTGGGGGGCTAAAAGGTACGCGCAATGGCTAAGTACGTGCAGAACTGTGTGTATGTATGCGTGTGTGTGTGTATGGCTGTATATGTAGGCAAAGGGGCTCTCGTAGTCGGGTACACTCGACTACAGATTTCTGACTTGTTTTGTTTTGTTAAAATGATTGCTGTCTATCCCTTTGTTTCGTGTGCACGACACTATGTTTAAAGAGTCCATCCAATTTTTTATCATGCTTGTCTGTTGTGCAAAAAAGTGCAAATGCCCATCTGACATAAAAGCCGATATCATTGATTGCTGGTTGTGTAATAATATAATACATATTAAGTGTGCTGGTTACACAGACAGAGTGAAAGACCTTATTTCTAATAAATCTGCTCATAAATGGTGTTGCAATTCTTGACGTAAAGCTGAGTTGAACATCCAAAGGTTCATGAGGCAGACAAGGCTGGGTTTTAATGCCTTACGTACAGCCTTCACCAAAATACATGAAAATTTACAAGCTTTGGATAATAGTTTTACCAAGGTAAAAATATCACCCGAAGCGCCTGAGCCATAAAAAAACAAATTTTCGTTTCTAGTTTTTCCCGGATACCTCTGTTGACGATCTAAATTAATACATTTTATCAAAATTAAAATTGTCCGGTATAAATTGTAGAAACCAAGATATTTAAAAATTAACTTGAAATATGTTAGGGAAATATCCTCTTTAAAAATAAGTGTCCTGACTAATATTGTTCTAAAATGACTAAAATGTTCTGGCCTAATGATCTGGTAATTAAAAAATTTGTTTCCTCATAATCGAAATCGGCCTCGGATTGTGCTGCCACAAATCCCTAACGGCGTTTCATCTACTATCGCGCCAAAAAACTAACAGCTTCCTTTCTTATTTCTTATTAAAATGTAAGACGTCTTAAGACCAATATGTTTAACTTTTATCTAGACAGTTTTTCTTTTGACTCGAATATAATAATTTTACCGAAACCTTGTTAAAGTCTGAAATACCATACTTATCTAAACTTTGTAGTAGATACACTTGCTTTAGACGAGACCGTTCGTTTCGCCTTGGTGGTGGCGTACTTATTGCCGTCCGTCAAATATTGAATTTACGACAGTAAAAATTAATGCAAATAATATTAATTTATACGTAACCTCTTCGTATATTTGATATTTGCATCGGACTCATCTTATGTTAAAATAGAGCAAACTTGTACTCTTGTTTTTCCGGAAGATAGTTATCATCCAACCTTAAATGTACATTTAATTTGCCTGCCCCTAACAAATTGTCTTCAGATAACTCTGGGGTTTAATCCAGATGCTTTAAAAAATGCAACTTTGAGAAACTTAATTTTCGACTTTACGAGACTAACTGGTCTCAATTATTCTCTTGTTTTGATAATCATAAAGCCACGTCGATCTTTTATAATATCCTAAATATTTTTTTAGATAAATGCGTTCCTTTAGTGGCCCATAAGAGGACACATACACACGAAATTGTTTTAGATTTTCGAATTTTCTACCCTGACCCCCGCAATACGGAGAAACTGATTACATGGCGCAATTTTCTTTATCGCACACATATTAATTAGACTATTCCTGATCTACGTTGCGAATTTCGTTAGGATTGAAGAATAAACACGGAAGAAATACGTTATGTATCGCGCATTAAGGCGCAGGAGCTAAAACGCGCACGCAATGGGCAAATTAACATGGTTCTAACGAGAGTATTTTGTGAAAGACTGAAACCAATTGCTGAAGCAATGATTGGACCTTATCAGAATGGTTTCAGACCTGGCAGGTCCACCGTTGACCAGCTATTCACACTGCACAAGATCCTGGAAAATTCGCATGGGAACCAGATGGACACTTATCATCTCTTTGTCGACTACAAGGCCGATTGTGATAGCAAACGGCGGTATCGCTTGTATGATGCCAATGCTTTGCAGAATGACACTGAGCAACACTAGCAGCTCTGTCAAGGTAGGAAATGTACATTCCGAAACCTTTAGTCACCAAGCGTGACCTCAGACAGGGTGAACCGCTGTCATGTGTGCTTTTCAATCTACTGATAGAAAGTATTATAAGAAAGGCTGGTGTACATCGGACTGGCACGATTCTGACGAACAGATGTGTCCAGCTGGTTGGTCTGAAATAATGATATTAACATTATTGGGCGTACCAAGCGAGATTTGACGGGAGCTTTGGCGCTATTGAAAGGGAATCGGCTAAAGTGGGGCTTCATGTTTATATGGTTTATGGTTTGCTCCAGCAGAGAATCGCGACGTCTTAATTCTGAACTGGCGGCAAACAGCTATTTCTTTAAGGCCGTATAGGAATTTATATACCTCGGCTTCACCATGTCTAATGAAATAATGTTAGCTTGGAGATCAAAAGGAGGATTACAATTGCCAGCAGGTGCTACTTTGGGCTTAGTAGGCAGTTCAACAACAGAGCCTTCTTTCGCTGGATAAAAAAAAACACTATAAGGCTCTCATCCTTTCACTGTTTCAGTTTGGAGCAGAAGCTTGCACAGTTATACAAATGGATACAGCTGCTCTTGGAATCCTCCGAAAGATCTTTGACCCTATGGATGGAACGACAACATTGATGTGGTGAATTCATATTATGAGACTTCGCTGGCTGGGTCATGTCGCCCGTATGGAAGAGCAAGCTCCAGATCGTAAGGTATTTGGTGGGTTAGCTGGTGGACAACCTAAAAGGGGGAGACCCCGGCTACAATGGCAAGACAAAGTGACGGGTACGTTTGGTATTACCAACTGGAGAAGACGCGTCCAGAGCAGGAACGCGTGGAGGGAGATTTGGGATCAGGATATTCATCCTTGGGGATGTTAAGGCCAAATAATATTATTTCTAATATTTAGATAATTCTTAATTTACGTTGGGAATTTCATTAAGATTGGATAGAAAGCACGGCAATTATACAACATTAAGCATTACCCGGGGGGGTTACAAAAGCACGCGCAATGGCTTAAACTGCGTCTAAAACTGTGTACATGTGTGTGTATTTGTGTGCATGTGATTGTATGTAGGCAAAGACGTTTGCGGGGTCGGGAACACTCGGTTAAAGATGTTTTACTTGGCAAAGGGATTAAAAGGGGAGAAAATGGATACGTGAAAAATCGAGAAGTATATAACAGGTACAGATAAACATCGGAGACCCCATAAAATATATATATTCTGAATCAGGACGTCAAGACGAGTCAATCTAGCCATGTCTGTCTATCCGACAGTCTGTCCGTCTGTATGAACGCCTGTTTCTCAGAGACTATAAGAGCTAGAGTAACCAAATTTGAAATCTAGATTCGTTGTTTTCATACGCTAGACCAGTTTGTTTTAGATTTTTAAATTTCCTCCCCTGACCAATGAAATTCAAAAAAACAACATTATTATTCACAATTTTCAACCGATTGAATTTCTTTTTGGCACACATCATAATTAGACCATTGTTGGTCTATATTGTAAATATGGGTAGGATTGATCAAAGGAACTCGGAAGTTATACATCATTAAAAGTGGTGTTATGAAACCCGGGGGTTAAGTGGTGCGCGGAAAATAAGAGCTAGAGCAACAAAATTTGGAATCTAGATTCGTTATGTTTGTACGCTATACGAGTTTGTTTTAGATTTTGGAATTTTCTACCCTGACCCCCGCAATACGAAAAAACTGTCGGTATCGCTTGTATGATGCCAATGCTTTGCAGAATGACACTGAGCAACACTAGCAGCTCTGTCAAGGTAGGAAATGTTCATTCCGAAACCTTTAATACCAAGCGTGACCTCAGTGGATGGAAAGTATTATAAGAAAGGCTGGTGTACATCGGACTGGCACGATTCTGACGAACAGATGTGTCCAGCTGGTTGGTCTGAAATAATTATATTAACATTATTGGGCGTATCAAGCAAGATTTGACGGGAGATTTTCGCGCTATTGAAAGGGAATCGGCTAAAGTGGGGCTTCATGTTTATATGGTTTATGGTTTGCTCCAGCAGAGAACCGCGACGCCTTAATTCTGAACTGGCGGCAGGGAGCTATGTCTTTAACGCCGTATAGGAATTTATATACCTCGGCTCCACCATGACTAATGAAATAATGTTAGCCTGGAGATCAAAAGGAGGATAACAATTGCCAGCAGGTGCTACTTTGGGCTGAGTAGGCAGCTCAACAACAGAGCCTTCTTTCGCTGGATGAAAAAAAACACTATAAGGCTCTCATCCTTTCACTGCTTCAGTTTGGAGCAAAAGCTTGGACAGTTATACAAATGGATACAGCTGCTCTTGGAATGTTTGAGAGAAAAATCCACCGAAAAATCTTTGACCCTATCGATGGAACGACGACATTGATGTGGCGAATTCACATTATGAGACTTCGCTGGCTGTGTCATGTCGCCCGTATGGAAGAGCAAGCTCCAGACTGTAAGGTATTTGATCGTGGACAACTTAAAAGGGGGAGACCCAGGCTACGGTGGCTAGACAAGGTGACGGGTACGTTTGGTATTACCAATTGGGGAAGACGCGTCCAGAGCAAGATCGCGTGGAGGGAGATTTGGGATCAGGCTATACATCCTTGGGGATGTTAAGGCCAAATAATATTATTTTTAATAAATGTTTTGTGTTGGTGACCTTTTTTTTGTATTAAACTGTTTTTAGTTTACAGGCTCGAGGTCAGATGTTTATTTTTTTATAAATAAAACATAAATTTTATTTTGTCGCAATATTTCGAACCCGCATCGGAGTTCGTCATAGAAAAGTCTTAATGTTCAAGTTAAATAAAACATAAATAAGTGAAATAAAGAGCTAGAGAACGATCTGTAAACTATGAATACTTAACAAGTTAAGTATCCACTTGGAATCTAAGTCTTACTTTGACAACTTTATAATAGAGCTCTCTAAAGTTTTTCAGCTTAATTGTCGTTCTGGTAGGTGACCAAGTCATTAAGGGAATGATATAATGGCCAGTAGCTCTATGTTCTAGTTCTAACTAAAATTGGTTTAAACTTATCTTTATGTTGTCCAATTTTTTTCACCTATGATATAAGAGAATTACGCATATTTTATTTTTATTATATTTAAATCCTTAAAGAATTGCTTAAAGTTTTAAAAATTTATTATATACCCAACTATCCGACAAGGATACTTAAGCATGCTTAATGATAGAGCATAAATTCTTATGACTATACTTATTTAGCATAGGGAGAATGAATATATACAGAGCTTATGAAGCAGAACAGGTCTGACAGACTAACAGCTGACATGGCAAATAGACCATCAAGTGTATGCATGTATGTGTGTACATATATATACTTGATGGTCTATTTGCACATGTCAGCTGTTAGTCTGTCAGACCTGTTCTGCTTCATAAGCTCTGTATATATTCATTCTCCCTATGCTAAATAAGTATAGTCATAAGAATTTATGCTCTATCATTAAGCATGCTTAAGTATCCTTGTCGGATAGTTGGGTATATAATAAATTTTTAAAACTTTAAGCAATTCTTTAAGGATTTAAATATAATAAAAATAAAATATGCGTAATTCTCTTATATCATAGGTGAAAAAAATTGGACAACATAAAGATAAGTTTAAACCAATTTTAGTTAGAACTAGAACATAGAGCTACTGGCCATTATATCATTCCCTTAATGACTTGGTCACCTACCAGAACGACAATTAAGCTGAAAAACTTTAGAGAGCTCTATTATAAAGTTGTCAAAGTAAGACTTAGATTCCAAGTGGATACTTAACTTGTTAAGTATTCATAGTTTACAGATCGTTCTCTAGCTCTTTATTTCACTTATTTATGTTTTATTTAACTTGAACATTAAGACATTTCTATGACGAACTCCGATGCTCGGGTTCGGAGTGTTGCGACCAGAATAAAATTTATGTTTTATTTATAAAAAAATAAACATCTGACCTCGAGCCTGTAAACTAAAAACAGTTTAATACAAAAAAAAGGTCACCAACACAAAACATTTATTAAAAATAATATTATTTGGCCTTAACATCCCCAAGGATGTATAGCCTGATCCCAAATCTCCCTCCACGCGATCTTGCTCTGGACGCGTCTTCTCCAGTTGGTAATACCAAACGTACCCGTCACTTTGTCTTGTCAATGTAGCCCGGGTCTCCCCCTTTTAAGTTGTCCACCAGCAAATACCTTACAGTGTGGAGCTTGCTCTTCCATACGGGCGACATGACCCAGCCAGCGAAGTCTCATAATGTGAATTCGCCACATCAATGTCGTCGTTCCATCCATAGGGTCAAAGATCTTTCGGAGGATTTTTCTCTCAAACATTCCAAGAGCAGCTGTATCCATTTGTATAACTGTCCAAGCTTTTGCTCCAAACTGAAGCAGTGAAAGGATGAGAGTCTTATAGTGTTTTTTTTTTATCCAGCGAAAGAAGGCTCTGCTGTTGAACTGCCTACTAAGCCCAAAGTAGCACCTGCTGGCAATTGTTAATCCTCCTTTTGATCTCCAGGCTAACATTATTTCATTAGTCATGGTGGAGCCGAGGTATATAAATTCCTATACGGCCTTAAAGACATAGCTCCTTGCCGCCAGTTCAGAATTAAGGCTTCGCGATTCTCTGCTGGAGCAAACCATAAACCATATAAACATGAAGCCCCACTTTAGCCGATTCCCTTTTAATAGCGCCAAAAGGTCCCGTCAAATCTCGCTTGGTACGCCCAATAATTGTTAATATCATTATTTCAGACCAACCAGCTGGACACATCTGTTCGTCAGAATCGTGTCAGTCTGTTGTACACCAGCCTTTCTTATAATACTTTCCATCAGTAGATGGAAAAGCACACACGACAACCTCAGACAGGATGAGGTCACGCTTGGTACTAAAGGTCTCGGAATGAACATTTCCTGCCTTGACAGAGCTGCTAGTGTTGCTCAGTGTCATTCTGCAAAGCATTGGCATCATACAAGCGATAGCGCTGTTTGCTATCACAAACGGCCTTGTAGTCGACAAAGAGATGATAGTGTGAATACCTGGTCAACGGTGGACCTTCCAGGTCTGAAACCTTATTGATAAGGTCCAATCAATGCTTCAGCAAATGGTTTCAGTCTTTCACAAAATACTCTCGTTAGAACCATGTTTATTGGCTCATTGCGTGCGCGTTTTAGCTCCTGCGCCTTAATGCGCGATACATAACGTATTTCTTCCGTGTTTATTCTTCAATCGTAACGAAATTCGCAACATAGATCAGGAATAGTCTAATCAATTTGTGTGCGATAAAGAAAATTGCGCCTTATAATCAGTTTTTTCGTATTGCTTGGGTCAGGGTAGAAAATTCGAATATCTAAATCAAACTTGTATAGCATTCAAATATAACGATTAATCTAGATTCCAAATTTTGTTGCTCTAGCTCTTATTTTCCGCGCACCACTTAAACCTTCCGGGTTCCATAACACCACTTTTAATGATGTATAACTTCCGAGTTCTTTTGATCAATCCTACCCAGATTTACAACATAGACCAATGAATGGTCTAATTATGATGTGTGCCAAAAAGAAATTCAATCGGTTGAAAATTGTGCTTAATAATGTTTTTTTTTTCGAATTTCATTGGTCAGGGGAGGAAATTTAAAAATCTAAAACAAACTGGTCTAGCGTATGAAAACAACGAATCTAGATTTCAAATTTGGTTACTCTAGCTCTTATAGTCTCTGAGAAACAGGCGTTTATACGGACGGACAGACTGACGGATAGACGGACATGGCTAGATCGACTCGTCTTGTCGTCCTGATTCAGAATATATATATTTTATGGGGTCTCCGATGATTATTTGTACCTGTTACATACTTCTCGATTTTTCACATTTCCATTTTCTCCCCTTTTAATCCCTTTGCCAAGTAAAACATCTATAATCGAGTGTTCCCGACCACGAAAACGTCTTTGCCTACATACAGTCACATATACACATAGGCAATGCTTAATGTTGTATAATTGCCGTGTTTTTTATCCAATCTTAACGAAATTCACAACGTAAATTAAAAATTATCTAAATAATAAAAATAATATTATTTGGCCTTAACATCCCCAAGGATGAATATCCTGATCCCAAATCTCCCTCCACGCGTTCCTGCTCTGGACGCGTCTTCTCCAGTTGGTAATACCAAACGTACCCGTCACTTTGTCTTGCCACTGTAGCCGGGGTCTCCCCCTTTTAAGTTGTCCACCAGCTAACCCATCAAATACCTTACAATGTGGAGCTTGCTCTTCCATACGGGCGACATGACCCAGCCAGCGAAGTCTCATAATGTGAATTCGCCACATCAATGGGGTCAAAGATCTATTCGGAGGATTAATGTTCTCTCGAAACATTCCAAGAGCAACTGTATCCATTTGTATAACTGTCCAAGCTTTTGCTCCAAACTGAAGCAGTGAAAGGATGAGAGCCTTATAGTGTTTTTTTTTATCCAGCGAAAGAAGGCTCTGCTGTTGAACTGCCTACTAAGCCCAAAGTAGCACCTGCTGGCAATTGTAATCCTCCTTTTGATCTCCAGGCTAACATTATTTCATTAGTCATGGTGGAGCCGAGGTATATAAATTCCTATACGGCCTTAAAGACATAGCTCCTTGCCGCCAGTTCAGAATTAAGGCGTCGCGATTCTCTGCTGGAGCAAACCATAAACCATATAAACATGAAGCCCCACTTTAGCCGATTCCCTTTCAATAGCGCCAAAAGCTCCCGTCAAATCTCGCTTGGTACGCCCAATAATGTTAATATCATTATTTCAGACCAACCAGCTGGACACATCTGTTCGTCAGAATCGTGCCAGTCCGATGTACACCAGCCTTTCTTATAATACTTTCCATCAGTAGATTGAAAAGCACACACGACAGCGGTTCACCCTGTCTGAGGTCACGCTTGGTGACTAAAGGTTTCGGAATGTACATTTCCTACCTTGACAGAGCTGCTAGTGTTGCTCAGTGTCATTCTGCAAAGCATTGGCATCATACAAGCGATACCGCCGTTTGCTATCACAAACGGCCTTGTAGTCGACAAAGAGATGATAAGTGTCCATCTGGTTCCCATGCGAATTTTCCAGGATCTTGTGCAGTGTGAATAGCTGGTCAACGGTGGACCTGCCAGGTCTGAAACCATTCTGATAAGGTCCAATCAATGCTTCAGCAAATGGTTTCAGTCTTTCACAAAATACTCTCGTTAGAACCATGTTAATTTGCCCATTGCGTGCGCGTTTTAGCTCCTGCGCCTTAATGCGCGATACATAACGTATTTCTTCCGTGTTTATTCTTCAATCCTAACGAAATTCGCAACGTAGATCAGGAATAGTCTAATTAATATGTGTGCGATAAAGAAAATTGCGCCTTATAATCAGTTTTTTCGTATTGCGGGGGTCAGGGTAGAAAATTC
>JBAMBS010000721.1:0-32455 GCA_037044455.1 Zygothrica quintamaculata | reverse complement strand
TCACATAGCCAACAATCAATTAAATCAGCTTTGATGTCTGAAGGGCATTTACAATTTTTTGAACAGCAGACAAACATAGTTATAAAGTCGGTAAACTCGAGTAAAATAGTGTACTGCACACGAAAAAACATAACCGAGAAGATAAGATATCAATAACAGCACAAAAACAACAAGTAAGAAGTCTGTAGTCGAGTGTACCCGACTACGAGAGCCCCTTTGCCTACATATACAGCCATACACACATACTCATACATACACACAGTTCTGCACGTACTTGGCCATTGCGCGCGCCTTTTAGCCCCCCACGCTCTATAGCGCGGTACTTATTGTTGTATAACTTCCGTGTTTTTCGTTCAATTTTAACGAAACTCACAACGTAGATGAAGAATGGTCTACTTAATATGTGTGCGAAAAAAAAATCTTATCGGCTAAAAATTGTACCTTATAATCGTTTTTTTCGATTTGCGGGGGTCAGGGGAGGAAATTTAAAAATCAAAAACAAACTCGTATAGCGTACGAACATAACAAATCTACGTTCCAAATTTCGTTGCTGTAGCTCTTATTTTGCGCGCGCTACTATACCCCCCCGGGGCCCATAACGCCACTTTTGATGATCTATAACTTCCGAGATTTTTGATCAATCTTACCCAGATTCACAACATCGATCAAGAATGGTCTAATTATGATGTGTGCCAAAAATAAATTTGATCGGTTGAAAATTGTGCTTAATAATCGTTTTTTTCGATTTGCGGGGGTCAGGGGAGGAAATTCAAAAATCAAAAACAAACTCGTATAGCGTACGAACATAACGAATCTAGATGCCAAATTTCGTTGCTGTAGCTCTTATTTTGCGCGCGCTATTATACCCCCCCCGGGGCCCATAACGCCACTTTTGATGATCTATAACTTCCGAGATTTTTGATCAATCTTACCCAGATTCACAACATCGATCAAGAATGGTCTAATTATGATGTGTGCCAAAAATAAATTTGATCGGTTGAAAATTGTGCTTAATAATCGTTTTTTTCGATTTGCGGGGGTCAGGGGAGGAAATTCAAAAATCAAAAACAAACTCGTATAGCGTACGAACATAACGAATCTAGATGCCAAATTTCGTTGCTGTAGCTCTTATTTTGCGCGCGCTACTATACCCCCCCGGGGCCCATAACGCCACTTTTGATGATCTATAACTTCCGAGATTTTTGATCAATCTTACCCAGATTCACAACATCGATCAAGAATGGTCTAATTATGATGTGTGCCAAAAATAAATTTGATCGGTTGAAAATTGTGCTTAATAATCGTTTTTTTCGATTTGCGGTGGTCAGGGGAGGAAATTCAAAAATCAAAAACAAACTCGTATAACCTACGAACATAACGAATCTAGATTTCAAGTTTGGTTGCTCTAGCTCTTATAGTCTCTGAGAAACAGGCGTTCATACAGACGGACAGACGGACAGACAGACAGACAGCGACAGGGCTAGATGAACTCGTCTTGTCGTCCTGATTCAGAATATATATACTTTATGGGGTCTCCGATGATTATTTCTATGTGTTACATACTTTTGGATTTTGCACATTTCCAATAGCTCCGCTTTGCTCTTTTTTTACAAAAAGGCAAAGGGGCTAAAAACATTCATACACAGACATTCATATACATATACACCTTTACACAGGTCAATATGCAATATAAGATGTTGCACGCGACTATTAAACCACCACGCGCTCAATAACGGGATACTAAGACCAAAAATGAAAACAAAAACAAAATATAGAGAGACAATTGAAGCACAAGCACAAATAAAATATTTGTCACACAAAAGAAAATAATAGATAAGCACGTTAAATACCACCAACATTTCGAATGGAACGAAACTAAGTTAATTTATTTAAATTAGATTAATTATGAAAATTGTGCATAATAATAGTGTTTGTCGTACTTGAGTGGTCAGGAAGGAAAAAATCAAACATAAACTAGTATAGCGTACGATAACATACTAAAGAATCTATATTTTGGTTGCTCAAGCGCTTATAATCTGAGAAATAGGCAATAATACGGACGGTCAGGCGGGCATGGCTACCTGTTCCATAATTTTGCTCAAATCCAATATCTAATTTTTACCTTATCAAAAGCAAAGGGGGCTAATAATATAAACTTATTAGGTTGGTTGGCAATAATATGCCGGTTTCCTCATTAGCTTCTAAATCTAGTTTTGGCTTTCCACTTAGGGTGACACACGTTTTCATTAATAATACTGAATTCGGCTCCAGTATCGATAATGAATTTTAGTGCTTTTACTTTGGTATTAATTATTTTATAGGGTAGTTCCCTAATCCTTCTTCCCAAACATTCCCATCACACTGGTTAATGTCCAATGGCTCTATGATTCGCTTGCTCTGTTCAGAGACATGGGTGTTCCTGCTATTAGTGGACATTCTCATTAAAGTATCAGTTGGATTGCTATCTGACTGTGATTGATGCCATTGCTTTTGTAGGCTACTCTCAGTGTGTTTTCGCTATTTCGATTTACGTTCTTTGTTTGCTCCTTATGTAAGTCATTAGTGTAACCTTCTGTAGTAAGTTGTTCGTATAAGGTGTAACACTGATGCCGAGCTTCTTCTATAAATTTGTATGCATCATCTAATGATTTGGGGTCTCTTGAAAAAATCATAGTTTTTGTAGGTTCGGGTAGATTATGTCTAAGCACACAAAGCGCAATTCGATTTCACATCAGAAGTAGTGTAGGTATGTGTCGGTCTGTACTAATATTCTATTATGTAATCTTTTGGTTATTTCGTATTTTACTGTAGTAATCTTCTATAGTTGATTCTACGCGGCACAACTTTAACATGTCTATTAAAAAATCGCTACTCTCTTTTTCTCCGAAGTGTTTAAGTAGTATCTGTTTTAACCCTTTCCACTCGCTTATGTTTCCGTATCTATGAACGCTATAACGCTACCATCAAATGATTGAATTTGTTTTATGCAATTCAGAAATGTATTAAACATATTTGGGTTATCATCATCTATATTGGCAAAAAAAAATTGTATTATTATAATTTACCTTAATGCTTAACTTTTCTCTTATTTCTTTAGTTTGAAGAGAGTCTCACGGTGAGCTTTCAATTTTTGTTCGCTGTCTTCTTTTGTCTTTTTAGTCGACTGCTGGCCTGGCAGTTTACTCACAATTTTCATGACTTCGTTAGAACGTATTGGGGTAATGTGGCGATCAAGCTGGAGCGGGGTCCCCAGAGACTGCATTACGCTTCTGGTATCATCAACGCTGACAAGTGAGAACGACATAAATCCAGATTCAAGGTGCTCTACAAAGAGTGTAGAAAGAGGGTTTTGTGGCGTTGGTTGTCTTCCAGAGCGAAATGGCTTAAAGTGTTGTAGAACAATGTGTATGGTTGTGTCTGTTGGCAAAGTAGTGGTAGGGTACACTTGATTACAGACTTCTTACTTCTTTTATTATTATAGAACTAGGAACTAACATCAAAACAATTTAGAAAATATCAATTTACAGGAGAATAAGACTGTGAGACTGCTGTCAGGCTATACTTCACGGATTTTAATTTGTTGGCATTAGTCCAACAGTTCCGCTGATCGGCACATTTTTTCTCTGCGGCGCAGGTTCTTCATTAATTTTTCCGTCATATTGGCAAGTGCTTCCCAGTCGTCTTGGCTTTTTAGCATTTTGTCAACAATGTTTTCTGGTCTTAGCTGTCCATATGGTGGAGATTTGAACAAAGCATGTTCTACATCTTCAATCTGGTCGCCACAGTGGTCACAGAGTTCGCTTCTCTCCTGCTTTAAGCGATAAAGGTAGCTTCTGAAACAGCCATGACCAGTCATGATTTGGTCAGTATAGAAGTCTACCTGCCCATGTTTTCGTACTATCCAGGGGACTATGTTTGGTATCAACCTCTTGGCCCAGTGGCCAGTACAAACAGCAATCCAAATTGCTTGCCACCAGCTTACGGTTTCCAACCGTAAGTACGTTCTAAGGACCAGCAGGACCAGTTTGCGAGTGAGCAGCTGCAGTGGATTTATGACGGCTACCATTAGCGGCATCCCTAACGGTGCATCGCCTATATACTGACTTGCAGTTTCCCTAGTATATTGGAATTTCCATAGCATCGGAGCCATAAAAGATTGTTGACCTCACCACTCCAGCTATAAGGCGCCTGCTGGATTGTTTAGGGCCGTTAGTACTCGCCAACATTCTGCTGATGGCTGATGGATTGCAGCTGCCGCTTTCATACCGGCATATTATATGTGTTGCCGGTGGTACAGCATAACACCAAGATATTTCATTACTGTTTTGGTTGGGTCGTTCAGCCCACTCGTGTGGTTGCCGTTTTGACCTTCTTGCGACTGCTAACCAGAGCCGCCTCAGTTTTATGCTCTGCCAGACTGAGGCCGTTTTCGCTCATCCACTATACGATCCTGTCGATTGCTGTGGCTCATTTTGTGGTGGCTTTATTAAGCATTTTGCCCACAGTCACTACTGCGATATTATCGGCAAAACCGATTCTAGGGTGATTCCACGAGTGTCCAGTTGGCCGAGTTAAGGAAATTTTTGACGTCTAGCGTGCATTTCAGGCAGTATTTATTTGTCTTCAGCTGCCCTGCGCCTTCCTTGGATTCCACTACTTGCCATTGCCAGATATCCCCTGTATGCCTGTCAAGAGTCAAGTCTATTATCGACTTTCGACCTGCACTCTAATATGTACTTTTGTCGCCGATGTGCCAAATGCATCTAGTAGTGCTGTGCTACGCTGGGCTGTTCTGCTACTTCCCGAACTTCAATGATGTAGGTTAAATAACAGGAACTTGACTATTTTTAATTATTTTTTGAGCCTTACACGGGGCAGATCCTGCTCAAAGCAGAATGCGCCACCGATTCACCCTTGATATTGTTTATACAGAAAAATAAGCATGCTGCCTGGATCTGCTATAGACAGTTCTGCTATAGACAGTTTGACCGCACTTGGGGCAAGTTCCTTGTTGTACAGGATACTTACTTCTGCATCTGGTGGCTGTATACCCATAGCCCATGCACTTATAGCATCGAGTTGGCAAGGCCTCTGTGGCGAAGTCCCTTTCGAGTTTTGCGGATAGTGTGTCCATCACCTCTTGGTATGTGGTGTCACCTGCGATATCATGCACTCCGATCAGCGACCATAAATACCTTAAGAGCTCAAACGAGGATAAAATTTTTAGTTTAGGTTCTTTGCATGGTATGAATTGGATATGTGTACGCCCACACCCATCCCCTGAGTTTATGAAAATTAGTATACAATAATAAAATAATTAAGAAATCTGTAGTCGAGTGTACCCGACTACGAGAGCCCCTTTGCCTACATATACAGCTATACACACACATACTCACTCACACATACACATTCTGCACATACTTTAAGCCATTACGCTCGCTTTTTAGCCCCCGCGTTTTATTGCGCGATACTTAATGTTGTATAACTTCCGTATTTACGGTTAAATCTTAACGAAAAAAATGTAGATTAGGAATAGTCTATTTGACATGCGTGCCAAAAAGAAATTTGATCCGTTGAAAATTGTGCCTTATAAACGATTTTTTCGAATTGTGGGGGTCAGGGGAGAAAATTCGAAAATATAAAACAAACTCGTATAACGTACGAACATAACGAATTCCAAATTTCGTTGCTCTAGCTCTTATTTTGCGCGCATTACTTAACCCCCCCCAACCATGCTCCTTAACAGCACTTTTAATGATGTATAACTTACGAGACTTTTGGTCAATCCTACCCGGATTTACAAGATAGATCAAGAATGGTCTAATTATGATGTGTGCCAAAAAGAAATTCGATCACTTTAAAATTGTGCTTAATAATCTTTTTTTTTCGAAATGCGGGGGTCAGGGAAGGAAATTGAAAAATCAAAAACAATCTTGTCTAGCGTCCAAATCAACGAATCTTAATCTCAAATTTGGTTGCTCTAGCTTTTACAGTCTCTGAGAAACAGGCGTTCATACGGACGGACACGGCTAGATCAACTCGTCTTGTCGTCCTGCTCAAGAATATATATACTTTATGTGTCCGATGATTTTTTCTATGTGTTACATACTTTTGGATTTTGCACATTTCCATTAGCTTCGCTTTGGTCTTTTTATGGTTAAGAGGCTAATTAGGCCCATAAAGTTTGGAAATTTGCTAATCGAAACATTAGGGTTCGATTATACTCATTAAACTAAAATTTTTGATTTTGGCCTACGTAGACGAGCACTGTGCGCCGTTTATAATGGATAGGGCTGGATAAAGGTATGCAGCAGTTTCCTTATCTGGTGGTGCCATCTATGTTTCGACATCTCTACTATATATTCTTATTTATCTTATTGCCCACATAGTGGTGCAAAAATACCGACTAATTGCATGCGCTCAGCTGGTCCGGTAACGCTGACGAAGGAATGACTGTGCGGAAAGTAGCAACAATTTCCACCCAAGAGTGTATTCCTAGTCTTGACGGATGTTCCTCCCAGAAACTTTGATTTGCCTGTGATTTGCATTAGAGGCTCCACCGGTAGAGAGTCACCGTCATTGCCAGGTAGGTAGTATCAGTAACTCGCTGCAGTGCACTCCACTGGTCCCGACAGCGTCAACTCTTTAGCACATTGTAACACTGTACAACTGTGTGTATGTGTGTCTATTTCTGTGTATGTGACTGTATCTAGGCAAATGGGTTTTCGTATTCGACTACAGATTGCTTACTTGTTCAGTAATATATATTCAGAAACATTAATTCTTACAACCTTTGATTTACTTTTATCAAATCCAACATTATCAGAACAAGCGTTCGTCTGTATATCCTCCTGAGCAAGTTATATTTAATTTAATGTATCTTGACTTGCAGCTTCTATAGCAGCTAACATATGTTTCCACACGCTCAGCCTGACTATTTAAACGATTATCGCCTACTGCAATAAGATGTAAGGCAATTTTACTACTTTTTTTAGTACATTTGCATTGGAAAAAGGCTAAAGGCAGCTAATGGAAATGTTCAAAATCGAAAAGTATGTAACAGGTAGATATATTCATCTGAAACCCTATAAAGTACATATATTCTTGATCAGGACGAGTTGCCGAGTCGATCTAACCATGTCCGTCTGCTGTCTTTCCTTCCGTCTGTATGAACGCCTGTTGCTCAGAGACTATGAGAGCTACAGCAAATTGGAAATCTGGGTACCTTTTTAGCCCCTTTGCCTTTTTGTAAAAAAAGAGCAAAGCGGAGCTATTGGAAATATGCAAAATCCAAAAGTATGTAACACATAGAAATAATCATCGGAGACCCCATAAAGTATATATATTCTGAATCAGGACGACAAGACGAGTTCATCTAGCCCTGTCCGTCTGTCTGTCTGTCCGTCTGTCCGTCTGTATGAACGCCTGTTTCTCAGAGACTATAAGAGCTAGAGCAACCAAACTTGAAATCTAGATTCGTTATGTTTGTAGGTTATACGAGTTTGTTTTTGATTTTTGAATTTCCTCCCCTGACCCCCGCAAATCGAAAAAAACGATTATTAAGCACAATTTTCAACCGATCAAATTTATTTTTGGCACACATCATAATTAGACCATTCTTGATCGATGTTGTGAATCTGGGTAAGATTGATCAAAAATATCGGAAGTAATACATCAACAAAAGTGGCGTTATGGGCCCCGGGGGGCGCGCGCAAAATAAGAGCTACAGCAACAAAATTTGGAACGTAGATTTGTTATGTTCGTACGCTATACAAATTTGTTTTTGATTTTTCAATTTCCTCCCCTGACCCCCGCAAATCGAAAAAAACGATTATAAGGTACAATTTTTAGCCGATAAGACTTCTTTTTCGCACACATATTAAGTAGACCATTCTTCATCTACGTTGGGGGTTTCGTTAAAATTGAACGAAAAACACGGAAGTTATACAACAATAAGTACCGCGCTATAGAGCGTCGGGGGCTAAAAGGCGCGCGCAATGGCCAAGTACGTGCAGAACTGTGTGTATGTATGAGTATGTGTGTGTATGGCTGTATATGTAGGCAAAGGGGCTCTCGTAGTCGGGTACACTCGACTACAGATTTCTTACTTGTTTTATTTATTTATTCTTGTTGGCACACCAAATAATGATATTAATGCCTTAAAACAATTTTCTGATCCAATATTGACTGTGTAGTGCAAGTAAGCATTCTTTGGAAAAGCATATATCTGAACTATAATGGATTGCATCTAATCATTCTTTACACCTTAGTTTTCGATAATGTCAACATGTACTGTATGCCATAACACATATACATTAAGAATTATATGCAGCTCTTCTTGAATCATAACATAAACCACAAGTGTCCATTTGACTGATCTTGGGTAACTGGAAGTCTTCAAAAAGCATTTTTGATCGGATTTCATAGCATCTAGGTATACTTTCTTTAAATTCATTATTCTGAATTGCTAAAAGTAATGGGGTAATTTCCAGATCTCTTTTAGTTCTGCTGAAAGCCAATTATCAGTGATTTCAGCTAATTGGATCACGCTTAAAAGGAATTTGGTAGTAATCTTTATTGACAGTTGAATACGTGATAAGAAATCAACAAGTGTCATTCTTCTTTTGAACTAGAAGCATCGGAATGGCAAACGGAGAACAGCTTGGTCAAATTATGATAGCTTCTAAAAGTTCCTTTGCAACACGACTCTCTAATAAACACACAGATTGGAAGAGATATCAGAAATTACTACAGAGCCTACACATTTTGTTCTACGCAGATCGAGCCTGCCAATTAACAATGTAATACTAAAGCTGGTAATGAATTTCACTCCAATAATAATATCATAATTTGTCTGATCATTCAAAATAACATGAAATACTCTTTAAGCGTATTTAACGTTCGATAGAATTTGCTGGGTACTTGTTACTGTTTCCAATGCTCTTTAATACAACAGTGTAAACTCATTTGCCTAAAAGTTGTAGTGATACTGCTTCTTTCACAAGTGAGCAACCAGCTTTTGAATAAAAGTAAAATGGGAACGACTCGCCAGATAATCAAACTACCAGTTGTTTGCGGCAAAGGTTTGCACGTATGTCGTCTGTTTGGGCATGATAATTCATATGTTTACATCCGATACTGATGACTTGTTGCGAGCTTATCAGTATCAGATGTAAACATATGAATTAAGTCATCTGAAAAATCTTCTAAATTGCTTACATTGGAATCTAATAGATTTTCATTTATCTCTAACATAAAAATATCTGAATTCTCGATTTCTAGAGCTGTAGGTTTTTAGCCCCTTTGCCTTTTTTGTAAAAAAAGAGCAAAGCGGAGCTATTGGAAATATGCAAAGTCTAAAAGTATGAAACACATAGAAATAATCATCGGAGACCCCATAAAGTATATATATTCTGAATCAGGACGACAAGACGAGTTCATCTAGCCGTGTCCGTCTGTCTGTCCGTCCGTCCGTCCGTCCGTCCGTCCGTCCGTATGAACGCTTGTTTCTCAGAGACTATAAGAGCTAGAGCAACCAAACTTGAAATCTAGATTCGTTATGTTCGTACGCTGTACAAGTTTGTTTTTGATTTTTCAATTTCCTCCCCTGACCACCGCTAATCGAAAAAATCGATTATTAAGCACAATTTTCCACCGATCAAATTTATTTTTGGTACACATCATAATTAGACCATTCTTGATCGATGTTGTGAATCTGGATAAGATTGATCAAAAATCTCGGAAGTCATAGATCAGCAAAAGTGGTGTTATGGGCCCCGGGGGGGTATAGAAGTGCGCGCAAAATAAGAGCTAGAGCAACGAAATTTTGCATCTAGATTCGTTATGTTCGTACGCTATACGAGTTTGTTTTAGATTTTTCAATTTCCTTCCCTGACCCCCGCAATTTGTTTTTTTTTCCATAATATGAAACTAACCAATGTCGGTCCTCGAAAATCATGCCATGATCTTCATTAATTCTTGTTGGCACACCATAGTGATATTAATGCCTTAAAACAATTTTTTATTCCAATATTGACTGTGTAGTGCAAATAAGCATTCTTTGGAAAAGCATCCTTCTAAACTATAATGGATTGCATCTGATCATTCTTTACACTTAAGTTTTCGATAATGCCAACATGTACTGTATGCCATAACACATATACATTAGGAATTGTATGCAGAATTTCTTGAATCATAACATAAACCACAAGTGTCCATTTGAATGATCTTGGGTAACTGGAAGTCTTCAAAAAGCATTTTTGATCGGATTTCATAGCATCTAGGTATACTTTCTTTAAATTCATTATTCTGAATTGTTAAAAGTAATGGGGTAATTTCTAAATCCCTTTTAGTTCTGTTAAAAGCCAATTATCAGTGATTTCAGCTAATTGGATCACGCTTAAAAGGAATTTGGTAGTAATCTTTATTGACAGTTGAATACGTGATAAGAAATCAACAAGTGTCATTCTTCTTTTGAACTAGAAGCATCGGAATGGCAAACGGAGAACAGCTTGGTCAAATTATGATTGCTTCTAAAAGTTCCTTTGCAACACGACTCTTTAATAAATTCATAAATGTAACAGAGCTTTCATTTAATTTGTCTAAAAAAATTACATTTATCAACACCACACAATTCAGTATCAATATAACACAGATTGGAAGAGATATCAGAAATTACTACAGAACCTACACATTTTGTTCTACGCAGATCGAGCCTGCCAATTAACAATGTAATACTAAAGCTGGTAATGAATTTCACTCCAATAATAATATCATAATTTGTCTGATCATTCAAAATAACATGAAATACTCTTTAAGCGTATTTAACGTTCGATAGAATTTGCTGGGTACTTGTTACTGTTTCCAATGCTCTTTAATACAACAGTGTGAACTCATTTGCCTAAAAGTTGTAGTGATACTGCTTCTTTCACAAGTGAGCAACCAGCTTTTGAATAAAAGTAAAATGGGAACGACTCGCCAGATAATCAAACTACCAGTTGTTTGCGGCAAAGGTTTGCACGTATGTCGTCTGTTTGGGCATGATAATTCATATGTTTACATCCGATATTGATGACTTGTTGCGAGCTTATCAGTATCAGATGTAAACATATGAATTAAGTCATCTGAAAAATCTTCTAAATTGCTTACATTGGAATCTAATAGATTTTCATTTATCTCTAACATAAAAATATCTGAATTCTCGATTTCTAGAGCTGTAGGTTTTTAGCCCCCTTGCCTTTTTGTAAAAAGAGAGCAAAGCGGAGCTATTGGAAATATGCAAAATCCAAAAGTATGTAACACATAGAAATAATCATCGGAGACCCCATAAAGTATATATATTCTGAATCAGGACGACAAGACGAGTTGATCTAGCCCTGTCCGTCTGTCTGTCCGTCCGTCCGTCCGTCCGTTCGTCCGTATGAACGCTTGTTTCTCAGAGACTATAAGAGCTAGAGCAACCAAACTTGAAATCTAGATTCGTTATGTTCGTACGCTGTACAATTTTGTTTTTGATTTTTGAATTTCCTCCCTGACCACCGCAAATCGAAAAAATCGATTATTAAGCACAATTTTCAACCGATCAAATTTATTTTTGGTACACATCATAATTAGACCATTTTTGATCGATGTTGTGAATCTGAGTAAGATTGATTAAAAATCTCGGAAGTCATAGATCAGCAAAAGTGGCGTTTTGTGCCCCGGGGGGGTATAGAAGTGCGCGCAAAATAAGAGCTAGAGCAACGAAATTTTGCATCTAGATTCGTTATGTTCGTACGGTATACGAGTTTGTTTTAGATTTTTCAATTTCCTTCCCTGACCCACGCAATTTGAAAACATCGATTTTCAGATACAATTTTTAACCGATCAAATTTCTTTTACGCACACATATTAAGTAAACAATTTTTCATATACGTTATGAATTTCGTTAATATTTAACAATAAACACCGAAGTTATACAACATTAAAACAAGTAAGAAGTCTGTAGTCGAGTGTACCCGACTACGAGAGCCCCTTTGCCTACATATACAGCCATACACACACATACTCATACATACACACAGTTCTGCACGTACTTAGCCATTGCGCGCACCTTTTAACCCCCCACGCTCTATATCGCGGTACTTAATGTTGTATAACTTCCGTGTTTATTGTTCAATTTTAACGGAATTCACAACTTAGATGAAGAATGGTCTACTTAATATGTGTGCGTAAAAGAAATTTGATCGGTTAAAAATTGTATCTGAAAATCAATTTTTTCAATTTGCGGGGGTCTGGGAAGGAAATTTAAAAATCTAAAACAAACTCGTATAGCGTACAAACATAACAAATATACGTTCCAAATTTTGTTGCTCTAGCTCTTATTTTGCGCGCACTACATTACCCCCTCGGGGCCCATAATGCCACTTTTGCTGATCTATAACTTCCGAGATTTTTGATCAATCTTACTCAGATTCACAACATCGATCAAGAATGGTCTATTTATGATGTGTGCCAAAAATAAATTTGATCGGTTGAAAATTGTGCTTAATAATCGATTTTTTCGATTTGCGGAGGTCAAGGGAGAAAATTGAAAAATCAAAAACAAACTTGTACAGCGTACGAATATAACGAATCTAGATTTTAAGTTTGGTTGCTCTAGCTCTTATAGTCTCTGAGAAACAGGCGTTCATACGGACGGACGGACAGACAGACGGACAGGGCTAGATGAACTCGTCTTGTCATCCTGATTCAGAATATATATTTTTTATGGGGTCTCCGATGATTATTTCTATGTGTTACATACTTTTGGATTTTGCATATTTCCAATAGCTCCGCTTTGCTCTTTTTTTACAAAAAAGGCAAAGGGGCTAAAAAGGTGCGCGCAATGGCTAAGTACGTGCAGAACTGTGTGTATGTATGAGTATGTGTGTTTATGGCTGTATATGTAGGCAAAGGGGCTCTCGTAGTCGGGTACACTCGACTACAGACTTCTTACTTGTTTATTATTAAATTCCTCTACTGATGGATCTATAATCCTGCTAAGCCGATCTGGCAGAGTATTTTCTCTGCCTTTAATATATGTAAGTTTCTTTAATATATGTAAGTTATACAACATTAAGTACCGAGATATAGACCGTGGGGGGCTAAAAGGTGCGCGCAATGGGTAAGTACGTGCAGAACTGTGTGTATGTATGAGTATGTGTGTTGGTGATCTGCCAGAGTATTTTCTCTGCCTTTAATATATGTAAGTTCGAAGCCGAATTCGTTTAGTTGTACTTTCCATCTTTGGAGCTTAACATTAGGTTCTCTTAAGTTGTTAAGCATGTCGAATTGATCTAGGCATGTCCGTCTGTCCGTCTGTCCGACCGTCCGTCTTTGTATTAAGCACAATTTTCAACCGATTAAATTTTTTTCCCCACACATAATAATAAGACCATTTTTAATCTAATTTGTGAATTTCGTTAAGATTAAACAATAAGCACGGAAACTATACAACATTGAGTATCCGGTTATAGAGCGCGGGGGGCTAAAAGGCGCACGCAATGGCTACGTGTTGAACTATGTGTATGGCTGTGTATGTAGGCAAAGGGGCTATCGTAGTCGGGTACACTCGACTATAGATTTCTTACTAATATGTATCGTGCGTATTTATCTTGGCATTTTTCTTCAGATATTAGTTGATGATTCCCTGACAATCCCACCAAGCACACAGAAGAACCATCCTGGTCGTCAATCCAGGCTTAGCCACCGTCTGGGCCGCTTCACCGCTTTTCGACAAGCGAAAACGTTGATATTATCGTTGTGCGGTGAAAATGGAAACGGTATTGGGTCTATAAACTACACAAATTTTACTGGCGGCTTTAGTTGCACTTTTGCCTTTATCGTAGTTGTACTGTAAAATATACCGTATTTTCTCTTTATTTTGCTTCATGTTTGCGACGATATAACTCATGATCGACTAAACAAAAAAAAATTAATCAAACACGTGTTAACGAGCTTTCCAAAAAGGTATAGCATTACTCGATACGACGAATAAAACTAGAACTAATGCGCTTGCATTATGTATGTATTTCGGGATATTTATATGTGTTTGAATATATTGATACGTCGTTTTTAGCCCCTTGCCATAAAAAAGAAGCAAAGCGGAGCTAATGGAAATGTGCAAAATCCAAAAATATGTAACACATAGAAATATTCATCAGAGACCCCAAAAAGAATACATATTCTTGATCAGGAGGACAAGACAAATTGATTGGAGCTGTTGGTTAAAAAGTTAAGAATTAGATTTTTGTTAGTTTCTAAGGGTAATTCTGCGCTGATGACACTGTAAAGTTTGTTATAGTCAGCGCAAAGTACCCTGAAAGGTTCGTGCAGTGAGTAATTAGTATTACACATGTTAAGGGATAATGGGTAATAGTTACTGTGAAAATCTAAAGGAAACACGAATGTTAATATTACTTAGTAAAATACTGGAATCTATCAAACCTATAAGTAAATTGTGAAGGAACATAACTCCAGGCATAGTACGACGATTAGCAAGGGATGGAAGGTTAATAAGCAAAAGTCTACTTGCGTACGATGGAAGATCCATACCAGGAGCCCAGTTAAAAGCCCGGAGAGCAAAAAGAAGAAACTTTTTCTGAACACACTCAATTTCATCATGATGTACTGAATATTGTGGTGACCAAACACAAGATCCAATTTCTAAGATAGGTCGGACAATGGCAGTATAAAGAATTTTAGTTATATAAGGGTCATCAAATTCATTGGACCATCTTTTCACGAATCCAACAGTTTGAGTAGCCTTATTTACAGTGAGAGCAACATGTGCATTAAAATTTAACTTATGGCCAAGTAAAATTCCTAAGTCCATGACACTCTCTAATCTGTCAAAAGTATACTGACCGAGAGAGTAATTAGATATAAGAGGTGATCCTCTATAAAATGACATAGATTTACATTTAGAGCAATTAAGATGTAATAAATTAAATTTACACCAGACATAAAATAGGTCTAGTTCCGACTGCAATAAATGAGAAACTATTATGTGATTATAAGTAACGTATAACTTCACATCATCGGCACACATTAGTATGTTACAATTGAAGAAAACTTGAGGAAGATCATTTATAACAAATAAGCAATCTATAGTCGAGTGTACCCGACTTTGCCTACATATACATCCATACACACACATACTCATACATACACACAGTACTGCACGTACTTAGCCATTGCGCGCACCTTTTAGCCCCCCACGCTCTATAGCGCGGTACTTAATGTTGTATAACTTCCGTGTTTATTGTTAAATTTTAACGAAATTCACAACGTACATGAAAAATGGTCTACTTAATATGTGTGCGTAAAAGAAATTTAATCGGTTAAAAATTGTATCTGAAAATCGATTTTTAACCGATTGCGGGGGTCAGGGGAGGATATTGAAAAATCTAAAATAATCTTGTATAGCGTACGAGCATAACAAATCTACGTTCCAAATTTCGTTGCTCTAGCTCTTATTTTGCGCGCACTACATAACACTGATCTATAACTTCCGAGATTTTTTATCAATCTTACCCAGATTCACAATATCGATCAAAAATGGTCTAATTATGATGTGTGCCAAAAATAAATTTAATCGGCTAAAAATTGTGCTTAATAATCGTTTTTTTTGAAATTGAAAAATCAAAAACAAACTTGTACAGCGTACGAACATAACGAATCTAGATTTCAAGTTTGGTTGCTCTAGCTCTTATAGTCTCTGAAAAGCATACATTCTTTTGGATTTTGCATATTTCCAATAGCTCCGCTTTGCTCTTTTTTTACAAAAACGCAAAGGGGCTAAAAAGATTAAAATGTAACGGACCTAGATGACTGCCCTGGGTGACACCAGATGAAACATATACGGACTTAGATAATGATGATTTAAACATTACGCGTTGTATTCGCGATCCAAGGTAATCGTCGATCCAGTTAAGATGGTCTTGAGGAAATCCAATCAAACTCAACTTAGTAATCAAGAGAGTGGTTTACAGAGTCAAAAGCCTTACTGAAATCCGTGTAAATAACATCAGTCTGCATATTATTCCGAAATCCTTTAATAACAGAGGAACTAAATTCAAGTAAGTTTGTGGTTGTACATCAAGTTTTCACAAATGATATAATCGAACTACAAAAGTGCTGTAGCTGAGACGTTATTAATTTCTCAAGCACTTTAGGAATAGCAGACAACTTGGAAATACCCCTATACTTCTTAATATCAGACATTGATCCATTTTTATGGAGAGGAATTATATATGATTCCTTCCAAATGGTTGGGAATGAATTGGAACTAACAGACAACTCAAATAATGTAAATAGATGCTTACATAGAGAACCAGCACAGTATTTGAGAACACATGCAGGAACTCCATCGGGCCCGGGGGAATAAATTGGTTTAATTATATTAAGTTTGCTATATAGCGAACTTTCGAGGATAACGGGATTATAAATGCAGCTAGAAGTATTTAGCCTATACGGAACGTAACTATCAGAAGTCGAACTAGTAGATGAATACGTAGATTGAAAGAAATCTGCAAATAAATCGGCTGCCGGCTGATCAGAGTTTGCTGTCATTCCATCATAACACCTAGATTTAACACCAGGGTTACATGAAGATGGTTCTATTGAAGTAGGCAACTCAAGAAGTATTTTTAAAGTTGGATGGTAGCGATCTTCAGGAACAAGAAGAGCACAAGTTTGCTCTATTGTAACATTTGATGAATCCGATGCAAAAATAAGGTCAAGTAAACGCCCATTACAATTACGGACAGCATTAACCTGACAGACTGACAATTCTAATAAAGATTCAATAAATTCATTGACAGTTACTGGTGACACAACATTAGTGGTAGTAGGAGATTGTGATCAGTCCACATTTGGCAGATTAAAATCGCCAAAAACAAGCAAGTAATCATTGTTAGAAAACTCGGAAGAGATAGAACGGATAACGGACAAATGTTTGAAATAAATAGCAGAATTCGAATTAGGAGGAATGTAGGAACAAGTTACAAATAGGTTGATATTTTTAATATTGATTTTTACAGCAGTAAATTCAATATTAGAAGAACTGTCAATGACTATTGGCTGAGATGGAAGACTACAGCGAACAGCAATAAGTACGCCACCACCAGGGCGAAGTGAACAGTCTTGTCTGAAACAAGTGTATCTATTTGACAAAATAGATAAGTCAGCAATATCAGGCTTTAACCAAGTTTCAGTAAAAACCAATATGTTAGAGTCAAAAGAGAAACTTTCTAAATAAAGCTTGGATAGTTTAGATTTTAGACCTCTAACATTTTGGTAAGTAATAAGAAGGGACGTTGTTAGTTTTTTGAAGAGAGAGAAGATGAAACACCATTAGCATTTCGTGGCAGTACAATTGGAGTCCGATTTCGGTTTTTGGGAACAAACTCTTTTATAACTAGATCATTGGGCCAAAAACTTTTGCAACAAACTGTGTTGAAAATATCAGCCGAGATACTAATTTTAAAAGAGGATATTTCGCTGATATAACTGAAATCAAATTTCCTCACCGAAATATTTAATTTTTTAAAATCTAAGTCGGACAATTTCAAATTCACTGTTTGAGGTGGATTATTAATGGAATTGTTAATAGGTAGCACCTGTGGAGTCATACTAACACTATTGGAGTTATCCACATTATAATTTTCGGTGGGAATTGGGGAACAAAAACTCATGAACTATACTGAGCTATTATTCACTACAGAAGCTGGTGATAATGGACATAGCATTGGGGTCGGCAAAGCTATTGAGCCAGAAGAACAAGGTATATCTATCGTCGGCTCAGACGATGGGGATGATAATATTAAGTTATTAAAATTATCATCCAAATTTTTAAAATCCCCATGCAGTTTAGTAAAGGCTGCTCTTAGTGTATCAAAACCGCGCCTTGTCTGCCTCATGAACTTTTGAAAGTTCATTTCAGCTTCGCGACAAGACTCGCAACACCACCTAAGACCGGACTTATTATTAATCAGGTCTTTAATTCTGCTTGTCTAACCGGCACACTTAATATGTATGACGTTGTCACACAGCCAACAATCAATCAACAAATCAGCTTTGATGTCTGAAGGACATTTGCAATTTTTTGCACAGCAGACAAACATAGTTATAAAGTCGGTAAACTCGAGTAAAATAGTGTACTGCACACGAAAAAACAGAAGAGAAGATATGATATCAATAATAACACAACAAGTAAGAAAGTCTGTAGTCGAGTGTACCCGACTACGAGAGCCCCTTTGCCTACATATACAGCCATACACACATACTCATACATACACACAGTTCTGCACGTACTTGGCCATTGCGCGCGCCTTTTAGCCCCCCACGCTCTATAGCGCGGTACTTATTGTTGTATAACTTCCGTGTTTTTCGTTCAATTTTAACGAAACTCACAACGTAGATGAAGAATAGTCTACTTGATATGTGTGCGAAAACAAAATCTTATCGGCTAAAAATTGTACCTTATAATCGTTTTTTTCGATTTGCGGGGCTCAGGGGAGGAAATTTAAAAATCAAAAACAAACTTGTATAGCGTACGAACATAACAAATCTACGTTCCAAATTTTGTTGCTGTAGCTCTTATTTTGCGCGCGCTACTATCCCCCCCCGGAGCCCATAACTCCACTTTTGTTGATGTTTAACTTCCGAGATTTTAGATCAATCTTTCCCAGATTCACACTATCGATCAAGAATGGTCTAATTATGATGTGTGCTAAAAATAAATTTGATCGGTTGAAAATTGTGCTTAATAATCGTTTTTATCGATTTGCGGGGGTCAGGGGAGCAAATTCAAAAATCAAAAACAAACTCGTATAGCGTACGAACATAGCGAATCTAGATGTAAAATTTCGTTGCTGTAGCTCTTTTTTTGCGCGCGCTATTATACCCCCCCCGGGGCCCATAACACCACTTTTGATGATGTATAACTTCCGAGATTTTTGATCAATCTTACCCAGATTCACAACATCGATCAAGAATGGTCTAATTATGATGTGTGCCAAAAATAAATTTGATCGGTTGAAAATTGTGCTTAATAATCGTTTTTTTCGATTTGCGGGGGTCGGGGAGCAAATTCGAAAATCAAAAACAATCTCGTATAGCGTATGAACATAATGAATCTAGATGCCAAATTTTGTTGCTGTAGCTCTTATTTTGCGCGCGCTACTATACCCCCCGGGGCCCATAACGCTACATTTGATGATCTATAAATTCCGAGATTTTTGATCAATCTTACCCAGATTCACACTATCGATCAAGAATGGTCTAATTATGATGTGTGTCAAAAATAAATGTGATCGGTTGAAAATTGTGCTAAACAATCGTTTTTTTCGATTTGCGGTGGTCAGGGGAGGAAATTCAAAAATCAAAAACAAACTCGTATAACCTACGAACATAACGAATCTAGATTTCAAGCTTTGTTGCTCTAGCTCTTATAGTCTCTGAGAAACAGGCGTTCATACAGACGGACAGACGGACAGACAGACAGACGGACAGGGCTAGATGAACTCGTCTTGTCGTCCTGATTCAGAATATATATACTTTATGGGGTCTCCGATGATTATTTCTATGTGTTACATACTTTTGGATTTTGCACATTTCCAATAGGTCCGCTTTGCTCTTTTTTTACAAAAAGGCAAAGGGGCTAAAAACAAAAATTAAGCTAGCTAACGGAAGATTATCTCTACAGCTGCCGAAAATGTAAGCAGATCACACTAACAACTAACAACAATAAATGAGAGAGCGCCTACAAGACCAATAAAGTAAAGTGAATATGCACAAAGTGCATCGAAAAAGTACCGAAATAAATAAAACTTACCACAGCTGCACACAAAAACAAATAATAAGACCAAAAATGAAAACAAAAACAAAATGTAGAGAGACAATTGAAGCACAAGCACAAATAAAATATTTTTCACAAAAAGAAAATAATAGATAAGCACGTTAAATACCACGAACATCTCGAACGGAACGAAACTAAGCTAAGTTATTTAAATTAGATTAATTATGAAATATTTAATATTAATATAATTCAAAAACACAATAATTAAATATTAAATATGAAGAAAACAAAAATACGTCTATACACAACGAAGGTTAGTCGCTAGAGTACGAAAACAACAAATATAGATTTAAAATTTGGTTGCTCTAGGTCTTATAGTCTTTCAGCAACAGGCGTTCATATAGACGGACGGACGGACAGACGGACGGAGCCACAGAGCTAGATCGACTCGTCTTGTCATCCTGATCAAGAAAATATATACTTTATGGGGTCTCCGATGATTATTTCTATGTGTTACATACTTTTGGATTTTGCACATTTCCAGTAGCTCCGCTTTGCTTCTTTTTTATGGCAAAGGGGCTAACAACCAATTAATCCATCAAATTCGGTATGGATGTTGTATTCTAGAAATTCACATATGTAATTATTAGTATTAAATTATTTAAAGCATGGGAATCTACATATATTAGAAATTTTTATTTTTTTACCCAGTGCTCTAACTTCTAAATCTATTTTGCCTTTCCACTTAGGGTGACACACGTTTTCATTAATAATACTAAATTCGGCTCCAGTATCGATAATGAATCTTAGTGCTTTTACTTTAGTATTAATTACTATATTAGGTAGTTGCCTAATCCTTCTTCTGGAAAATTTCCATTACACAGGTTAACGTCCATTTGCTCTACGCTTCGGTTGCTCTGTTCAGAGACATGGGTGTTCCTGCTATTAGTGGACATTCTCATTAAAGTATCAGTTGGATTGCTATCTGACTGTGATTGATGCCATTGCTTTTGTAGGCTACTCTCAGTGTGTTTTCGCTATTTCGATTTACGTTCTTTGTTTGCTCCTTATGTAAGTCATTAGTGTAACCTTCTGTAGTAAGTTGTTCGTATAAGGTGTAACACTGATGCCGAGCTTCTTCTATAAATTTGTATGCATCATCTAATGATTTGGGGTCTCTTGAAAAACATAGTTTTTGTAGGTTCGGGTAGATTATGTCTAAGCACACAAAGCGCAATTCGATTTCCTTCAGAAGTAGTGTAGGTTGTGTCGGTCTGTACTAATATTCTATTATGTAATCTATTGGTTATTTCGTTGATTTTACTGTAGTAATCTTCTATAGTTGATTCTACGCGGCAAAATTTTAACATGTCTATTAAAAAATCGCTACTCTCTTTTTCTCCGAAGTGTTTAAGTAGTATCTGTTTTAACCCTTTCCACTCGTTTATGTTTCCGTATCTATGATGCACTGGTCTACTCAATCCGATGCATTTGTGTTTTACAAAGTTAAACAATATTGGTTTTGTGGTTTCATTAAATAATTGGTATGTTGGCATAATCACTTGTAGCTGTGCTATGAAATTAGACAGCTGATTTGTATCGCTACCATCAAATTATTGAATTTGTTTTATGCAATTCAGAAATGTATTAAACATATTTGGGTTATCAACGTCTATGTTGGCAAAAAAAAATGTATTATTATAATTTACCTTAATGCTTAACTTTACTCTTATTTCTTTAGTTTGAAGAGAGTCTCACGGTGAGCTTTCAATTTTTGTTCGCTGTCTTCTTTTGTCTTTTTAGTCGACTGCTGGCCTGGCAGTTTACTCACAATTTTCATGACTTCGTTAGAACGTATTGGGGTAATGTGGCGATCAAGCTGGAGCGGTGTCCCCAGAGACTGCATTACACTTCTGGTATCATCAACGCTGACAAGTGAGAACGACATAACCCCAGATTCAAGGTGCTCTACAAAGAGTGTAGAAAGAGGGTTTTGTGGCGTTGGTTGTCTTCCAGAGCGAAATGGCTTAAAGTGTTGTAGAACAATGTGTATGGTTGTGTCTGTTGGCAAAGTAGTGGTAGGGTACACTTGATTACAGACTTCTTACTTCTTTTATTATTATAGAACTAGGAACTAACATCAAAACAATTTAGAAAATATCAATTTACAGGAGAATAAGACTGTGAGACTGCTGTCAGGCTATACTTCACGGATTTTAATTTGTTGGCATTAGTCCAACAGTTCCGCTGATCGGCACATTTTTTCTCTGCGGCGCAGGTTCTTCATTAATTTTTCCGTCATATTGGCAAGTGCTTCCCAGTCGTCTTGGCTTTTTAGCATTTTGTCAACAATGTTTTCTGGTCTTAGCTGTCCATATGGTGGAGATTTGAACAAAGCATGTTCTACATCTTCAATCTGGTCGCCACAGTGGTCACAGAGTTCGCTTCTCTCCTGCTTTAAGCGATAAAGGTAGCTTCTGAAACAGCCATGACCAGTCATGATTTGGTCAGTATAGAAGTCTACCTGCCCATGTTTTCGTACTATCCAGGGGACTATGTTTGGTATCAACCTCTTGGCCCAGTGGCCAGTACAAACAGCAATCCAAATTGCTTGCCACCAGCTTACGGTTTCCAACCGTAAGTACGTTCTAAGGACCAGCAGGACCAGTTTGCGAGTGAGCAGCTGCAGTGGATTTATGACGGCTACCATTAGCGGCATCCCTAACGGTGCATCGCCTATATACTGACTTGCAGTTTCCCTAGTATATTGGAATTTCCATAGCATCGGAGCCATAAAAGATTGTTGACCTCACCACTCCAGCTATAAGGCGCCTGCTGGATTGTTTAGGGCCGTTAGTACTCGCCAACATTCTGCTGATGGCTGATGGATTGCAGCTGCCGCTTTCATACCGGCATATTCCATGTGTTGCCGGTGGTCCAGCATAACACCAAGATATTTCATTCCTGTTTTGGTTGGGTCGTTCAGCCCACTCGTGTGGTTGCCGTTTTGACCTTCTTGCGACTGCTAACCAGAACCGCCTCAGTTTTATGCTCTGCTAGACTGAGGCCGTTTTTGCTCATCCACTATACGATCCTGTCGATTGCTGTGGCGCATTTTGTGGTGGCTTTATTGAGCATTTTAGCCACAGTCACTACTGCGATATTATCGGCAAAACCGATTCTAGGGTGATACTCCGCGACTGGACAGTGCTTCAAGAATTTTGCCCCAGTTGGCCGAGTTGAGGAGATTTTTGACGTCTAGCGTGCATTTCAGGCAGCATTTTTTTATCTTCAGCTGCCCTGCGTCTTCCTTGCCATTGCCAGATATCCCCTGGTTGTCAAGAGTCAAGTCTATTATCGACTTTCTACCTGCGCTCTAATATGTACTTTTGTCGCCGATGTTAAGTAGGAAAGGTCGAGGGTGCCAAATGCATCTAGTAGTGCTGTGCCACACTGGGTTGTTCTGCTACTTCCCGAACTTCAATGATTTAAGTTAAATTACAGGAACTGGACCATTTTTGATCATTTTTTGAGCCTTACACGGGGCAGATCCTACTCAAAACAAAATGCGCCGCCGATTCAACCCTTGATATTGTTTCTACAGCTCAATATGCATGCTGCCTGGATCTGCTATAGACAGTTTGACCGCACTTGTCGCAAGTTCCTTGTTGTACAGGATACTAACTTCTGCATCTGGCGGCTGTATACCCATAGTCCATGCACTTATAGCAGCGAGTCCATCCCTTCTACTTTTACTGCTTGTTTTGATTCAAGCATAAGCGAAGCAATTTGCGTGCTTCCATACGCTTTCCTCATTTTGGCAAGTGCTCTGTTTCGAAGTTCTTTCTAGTTTTGCGGATAGTGTGTCCATCACCTCTTGGTATGTGGTGTCACCTGCGATATCATGCACTCCGATCAGTGACCATAAATACCTTAAGAGCTCAAACGAGGATAAAATTTTTAGTTTAGGTTCTTTGCATGGTATGAATTGGATATGTGTACGCCCACACCCATCCCCTGAGTTTATGAAAATTAGTATACAATAATAAAATAATTAAGAAATCTGTAGTCGAGTGTACCCGACTACGAGAGCCCCTTTTCCTACATATACAGCTATACATACACATACTCACTCACACATACACATTCTGCACATACTTTAAGCCATTACGCTCGCTTTTTAGCCCCCGCGTTTTATTGCGCGATACTTAATGTTGTATAGCTTCCGTATTAATTGTTTTATTTTAACGAAATTCACAATGTAGATCAAGAATTCTCTAATAAGTATCAATTTTAAAGAAATTCACAAAGTAAATCAAGAATTCTCTAACAAATATGTGGGCCAAAAATAAATTTAGTCGGCGGAATATTGTGCCTTATAATCGATTCTTTTGAATTGCGGTGGTCAGGAGAGGAAATTTTAAATTCTAAGAGAAACTCGTATAGCGTACAAACATGACGAATCTGGATTCCAAATTTGGATGCTCTAGCTCTCACCACTAAGCCCCCCGGGCTCCATAACACCACTTTTAATGATGTATAACTTCCGAGTTTTTTGATAAATCCTATCCAGATTCACAATATGGATCAAGAATGGTCTAATTAAAAAGAAATTCAATCAGTTGAAAATTGTGCCAATAATTGTTTTTTTCGAATTGCGGTAGTCAGGGGTGGAAAATCAAAAACAAGCTCGAATAAGCTACGAACATAATGAATCTAGAATTCGAGTTTCGTTGCTCTAGCTCTTATAGTCTTTGAGAAACAGGCGTTCATACAGACGGACAGACGGTCAGACGGACAGACGGTCAGACGGACAGACGGACATGATAGATCAACTCGTCTTATGGCGTCTCCGTTGAATATTTCTACCCGTTACATACTTTTCGATTTTACACAAATCCATTAGTTTCCCTTTGCTCTTTTTTCAAAAGGCAAAGGGGCTAAAAAAACAAGTTAGAAATCTGTAGTCGAGTGACTTTGACTACGAGAGCCCCTTTGCCTATATGCACAGCCATACACACACATACAAACAGTACACGTACTTAGCCATTGCGCGCGCCTTTTAGCACCCCGCGATCTATAGCGCGGTACTTAATGTTGTATAACTTCCGTGTTTACGCTTGAATCTTAAAATGTAGATCAGGAATAGTCTATTTAATATGCGTGCCAAAAAGAAATTTGATCCGTTGAAAATTGTGCCTTATAAACGATTTTTTCGAATTGTGGGGGTCAGGGGAGAAAATTCGAAAATATAAAACAAACTCGTATAACGTACGAACATAACGAATTCCAAATTTCGTTGCTCTAGCTCTTATTTTGCGCGCATTACTTAGCCCCCCCACAACCATACTCCTTAACAGCACTTTTAATGATGTATAACTTACGAGACTTTTGGTCAATCCTACCCAGATTTACAAGATATATCAAGAATGGTCTAATTATGATGTGTGCCAAAGAGAAATTCGATCACTTTAAAATTGTGCTTAATAATATTTTTTTTCGAACTGCGGTGGTCAGGAAAGGAAGTTGAAAAATTTAAAACAATCTTGTCTAGCGTACAAAAACAACGAATCTAAATCTCAAATTTGGTTGCTCTAGCTTTTACAGTCTGTGAGGCGGTCATACGGACGGACAGACGGACACGGCTAGATCAACTCGTCTTGCCGTCCTGCTCAAGAATATATATACTTTATATATACTTCAAATTATTGATTTTGGCCTATGTAGCCGAGCACTGTGCGTTGTTTATAACGGATGGGGCTGCCTAAAGGTATGCAGCAGTTTCCTTATCTGGTGGTGCCATCTATGTTTCGATATCTCTACTATATTTTCTTATTTATCTTATTGCCCATATAGTGGTGCAAAAATACCGACTAGTTGCATGCGCTCAGCTAGTCCGGTAACGCTAAATATTGAATCAGCTGACCTGCGTTTCGTATTGATGAAGAAATGACTGTGCGGAAAATAGTAACAATTTCCACTCCTAGTCTTGAGGGATGTTCCTCCCAGAAACTTTGATTTGCCTGTGATTTGCATTAGAGGCTCCTCGGGTAGGGAGTCGCCGCCATTGTAAGGTAGGTAGTATCAGTAACTCGCTGCAGTGCACTCCACTGGTCCCGACAGCGGCAATTCTTTAGCACATTGTAACACTGTACAACTGTGTGTATGTGTGTCTATTTCTGTGTATGTGACTGTATCTAGGCAAATGGGTTTTCGTATTCGACTACAGATTGCTTACTTGTTCAGTAATATATATTCAGAAACATTAATTCTTACAACCTTTGATTTACTTTTATCAAATCCAACATTATCAGAACAAGCGTTCGTCTGTATATCCTCCTGAGCAAGTTATAATTAATTTAATGTATCTTGACTTGCAGCTTCTATAGCAGCTAACATATGTTTCCACACGCTCAGCCTGACTATTTAAACGATTATCGCCCACTGCAATAAGATGTAAGGCAATTTTACTACTTTTTAGCCCCTTTGCCTTTTTGTAAAAAATGAGCAAAGCGGAGCTATTGGAAATGTGCAAAATCCAAAAGTATGTAACACATAGAAATAATCATCGGAGACCCCATAAAGTATATATATTCTGAATCAGGACGACAAGACGAGTTCATCTAGCCCTGTCCGTCTGTCTGTCTGTCCGTCTGTCCGTCTGACCGTCTGTCCGTCTGTATGAACGCCTGTTTCTCAGAGACTATAAAAGCTAGAGCCACCAAACTTGAAATCTAGATTCGTTATGTTCGTACGCTGTACAACTTTGTTTTTGATTTTTCAATTTCCTCCCCTGACCCCCGCAAATCGAAAAAAACGATTATTAAGCACAATTTTCAACCGATCAAATTTATTTTTGGCACACATCATAATTAGACCATTCTTGATCGATGTTGTGAATCTGAGTAAGATTGATCAAAAATCTCGGAAGTTATACATCAACAAAAGTGGTGTTATGGGCCCCGGGGGGGTATAGTAGCGCGCGCAAAATAAGAGCTACAGCAACAAAATTTGGAACGTAGATTTGTTATGTTCGTACGCTATACAAATTTGTTTTTGATTTTTAAATTTCCTCCCCTGACCCCGGCAAATCGAAAAAACGATTATAAGGTACAATTTTTAGCCGATAAGATTTTTTTTTTTAGAAGCAATCATAATTTGACCAAGTTGTTCTCCGTTTGCCATTCCGATGCTTCTAGTTCAAAAGAAGAATGACACTTGTTGATTTCTTATCACGTATTCAACTGTCAATAAAGATTACTACCAAATTCCTTTTAAGCGTGATCCAATTAGCTGAAATCACTGATAATTGGCTTTTAACAGAACTAAAAGGGATTTAGAAATTACCCCATTACTTTTAACAATTCAGAATAATGAATTTAAAGAAAGTATACCTAGATGCTATGAAATCCGATCAAAAATGCTTTTTGAAGACTTCCAGTTACCCAAGATCATTCAAATGGACACTTGTGGTTTATGTTATGATTCAAGAAATTCTGCATACAATTCCTAATGTATATGTGTTATGGCATACAGTACATGTTGGCATTATCGAAAACTTAAGTGTAAAGAATGATCAGATGCAATCCATTATAGTTTAGAAGGATGCTTTTCCAAAGAATGCTTATTTGCACTACACAGTCAATATTGGAATAAAAAATTGTTTTAAGGCATTAATATCACTATGGTGTGCCAACAAGAATTAATGAAGATCATGGCATGATTTTCGAGGACCGACATTGGTTAGTTTCATATTATGGAAAAAAAAACAAATTGCGGGGGTCAGGGAAGGAAATTGAAAAATCTTAAATAATCTTGTATAGCCTACGAACATAACAAATATACGTTCAAAATTTCGTTGCTCTAGCTCCTATTTTGCGCGCACTACTATACCCCCGGGGCCCGTAAGACCACTTTTGATGATCTATAACTTCCGAGATTTTTGATCAATCTTACTCAGATTCACAACATCGATCAAGAATGGTCTAATAATGATGTGTGCCAAAAATAAATTTGATCGGTTGAAAATTGTGCTTAATAATCGTTTTTTTCGATTTGCGGGGGTCAGGGGAGGAAATTCGAAAATCTAAAATAAACTTGTATAGCCTACGAACATAACAAATCTACGTTCAAAATTTCGTTGCTCTAGCTCTTATTTTGCGCGCACTACATAACCCGCCCTGGGCCCTTAACGCCATTTTTGCTGATTTATAACTTCCGAGATTTTTGAGCAATCTTACCCAAATTCACAACATCGATCAAGAATGGTCTGATTATGATGTGTGCCAAAAATAAATTTGATCAGTTGAAAATTGTGCTAAATAATCGTTTTTTTCGAATTGCGGGGGTCAGGGGAGGAAATTGAAAAATCCAAAACAAATTCGTATAGCGTACAAACAAAACAAATCTACGTTCCAAATTTCGTTGCTCTAGCTCTTATTTTGCGCGCACTACATAACCCCCCCGGGGCCATTAGCGCCACTTTTGCTGATCTATAACTTCCGAGATTTTAGATCAATCCAACCCAGATTCACAACATCGATCAAGAATGGTCTGATTATGATGTGTGCCAAAAATAAATTTGATCGGTTAAAAATTGTATCTGAAAATCGATTTTTAACCGATTGCGTGGGTCAGGGGAGGAAATTGAAAAATCTAAAAAAAACTCGTATAGCGTAAAAACATAACAATTAAACGTTCCAAATTTCGTTGCTCTAGCTCTTATTTTGCGCGCACTACATAACCCCCCCGGGGCCCATAGCGCCATTTTTGCTGATCTATAACTTCCGAGATTTTAGATCAATCTTACCCAAATTCACAACATCGATCAAGAATGGTCTAGTTATGATGTGTGCCAAAAATAAATTTAATCGGTTAAAAATTGTGCTTAATAATCGTTTTTTTCGAATTGCGGGGGTCAGTGGAGGAAATTGAAAAATGAAAAACAAACTCGTATAGCGTACGAACATAACAAATCTACATTCTAAATTTCGTTGCTCTAGCTCTTATTTTGCGCGCACTACATAACCCCCCCGGGGCGCATAACGCCACATTTGCTGATCTATAACTTCCGAGATTTTTGAGCAATCTTACCCAGATTCACAACATCGGTCAAGAATGGTCTAATTATGATGTGTACCAAAAATAAATGTGATCGGTTGAAAATTGTGCTTAATAATCGTTTTTTTCGAATTGCGGGGGTCAGGGGAGGAAATTGAAAAATCAAAAACAAACTTGTACAGCGTACGAACATAACGAATCTAGATTTCAAGTTTGGTTGCTCTAGCTCTTATAGTCTCTGAGAAACAGGCGTTCATACGGACGGACGGGCGGACGGACGGACGGACGGACGGACGGACGGACGGACGGACGGACAGACGGACGGACGGGCTAGATGAACTCGTCTTGTCGTCCTGATTCAGAATATATATACTTTATGGGGTCTCCGATGATTATTTCTATGTGTTACATACTTTTGGATTTTGCATATTTTTTTTGCGATTTTTTCAAATTGCGGTGGTCAGGGGAGGAAATTGAAAAGTCTAAAACAAACTCGTATAGCGTACAAACAGAACAATTATACGTTACAAATTTCGTTGCTCTAGCTCTTATTTTGCGCGCACTACAATACCCCCCCGGGGCCCATAACGCCACTTTTGCTGATCTATAACTTCCGAGATTTTTGAGCAATCTTACCCAGATTCACAACATCGATCAAGAATGGTCTAATTATGATGTGTACCAAAAATAAATGTGATCGATTGAAAATTGTGCTTAATAATCGTTTTTTTCGAATTGCGGTGGTCAGGGGAGGAAATTGAAAAATCAAAAACAAACTTGTACAGCGTACGAACATAATGAATCTAGATTTTAAGTTTGGTTGCTCTAGCTCTTATAGTCTCTGAGAAACAGGCGTTCATACGGACGGTCGGACGGACGGACGGACAGACAGACGGACAGGGCTAGATAAACTCGTCTTGTCGTCCTGATTCAGAATATATATACTTTATGGGGTCTCCGATGATTATTTCTATGTGTTACATACTTTTGGATTTTGCATATTTCCAATTGCTCCGCTTTGCTCTTTTTTTACAAAAAAGGCAAAGAGCTAATAACAAGCCTTCGTGCCATACCTTATCGAACGCTTGCTTCACATCCAAAGAGACGCCGACTATGTAAAGCTTCTGCTGGAAACCACGCGTTATTTGATTGACGAGGCGATGAATTTGCTCGGGGCAACCGTGGGATTTCCTGAAGCCAAATTGGTGTTGTGGTAAGTGGCCTCTTATTTGTGGCAGCTCCATCAGTCGAGTTAGCAGAATTCGTTCGAATATTTTGGAGAAGGTTGCCAACAGGCTTATTGGGTGGTAGGAGTCAATCTGGGCAGGAGGTTTATTGGGTTTGAGGATCATAACAATCCGCGCATGCTTCCATTGTGTAGGAAAGTGCCCTAGTGTAAACATAGCATTAAAAATTTTTACCAAAGCAAGGATTCCTTTGCGAGGCAGAGATTTTGCTGCACGGTTGTCGATGCCATCGTACCCAGGGGTCTTTTTCAATTTCAATGCCTTGAGTTGCATAGAGACTTCTTGCAGGGTGGTATGCCTCATGTGTCGAGCCGGTGCAGATGGTGCTTGAAGTTCAGCGGCAATGCTTTCGCGATGAGAATCATCCGTTAGACTGAAGGGCGTGAAAGTTGATCGAAGATGACGAGCAAAGGCGTTAGCTTTATCACCATCCGTCTTGAGCCAGACGCCACTCTGATTCAGTATAGGCGATTGGGATAAAGCCTGGCGTCTAATTCTTCTCGTCAGCTTCCAGATCGAGAAGTAGCTGGTGTCATCAGCACCAGTTCCTTCCAGCAGAGTATTAAGGCTTTCACGCCGATTATTAGCTAGTAGACGGTGTAATCTGTTTGTGACGCTTGAGTACTGCCGTTTTATGTCGAGGTCACCTGTCGCAATATATTGCCTTCTGAGACGCCTTTTGTGGGTAACTGTTTATTTCTGTGTATGTGACTGTATCTAGGCAAATGGGTTTTCGTATTCGACTACAGATTGCTTATTTGTTCAGTAATACATATTCAGAAACATTAATTCTTACAACCATTGATTTACTTTTATCAAATCCAACATTATCAGAACAAGCGTTCGTCTGTATATCCTCCTGAGCAAGTTATATTTAATTTAATGTATCTTGACTTGCAGCTTCTATAGCAGCTAACATATGTTTCCACACGCTCAGCCTGACTATTTAAACGATTATCGCCCACTGCAATAAGATGTAAGGCAATTTTACTACTTTTTTTTAGTACATTTGCATTGGAAAAAGGCTAAAGGCAGCTAATGGAAATGTTCAAAATCGAAAAGTATGTAACAGGTAGATATATTTATCTGAAACCCTATAAAGTACATATATTCTTGATCAGGACGAGCTGCCGAGTCGATCTAACCATGTCCGTCTGCTGTCTTTCCTTCCGTCTGAATGAACGCCTGTTGCTCAGAGACTATGAGAGCTACAGCAAATTGGAAATCTTTTTTTTTTTTTTTTTTTTATATTTCAATATAAATTTTAATTAGGCATACGAGGTAGCAGGAAACCTCTTTGTAACCTAGGCAGTCTATTCATTCAGCCCAAAATGGGCGCGCCTGTTAAGTTATATTTACATATTAACATATTTACATATATACATATAAACAACTTAAACTAAATTCACAATAATTAGCCCCTTTGCCTTTTTTGTAAAAGAAGAGCAAAGCGGAGCTATTGGAAATATGCAAAATCCAAAAGTGTGTAACACATAGAAATAATCATCGGAGACCCCATAAAGTATATATATTCTGAATCAGGACGACAAGACGAGTTCATCTAGCCCTGTCCGTCTGTCCGTCCGTCCGTCTGTCCGTCCGTCCGTCCGTCCGTCCGTCCGTCCGTATGAACGCCTGTTTCTCAGAGACTATAAGAGCTAGAGCAACCAAACTTGAAATCTAGATTCGTTATGCTCGTACGCTGTACAAGTTTGTTTTTGATTTTTCAATTTCCTCCCCTGACCACCGCTAATCGAAAAAATCGATTATTAAGCACAATTTTGAACCGATCACATTTATATTTGGTACACATCATAATTAGACCATTCTTGATCGATGTTGTGAATCTGGGTAAGATTGATCAAAAATCTCGGAAGTTATAGATCAGCAAATGTGGCGTTATGGGCCCCGGGGGGGTTATGTAGTGCGCGCAAAATAAGAGCTAGAGCAACGAAATTTGGAACGTATAATGGTTATGTTTGTACGCTATACGAGTTTGTTTTAGATTTTTCAATTTCCTCCCCTGACCCCCGCAATTTGAAAAAATCGATTTTCAGATACAATTTTTAACCGACCAAATTTCTTTTACGCACACATATTTAGTAGACAATCTTTCATCTACGTTGTGAATTTCGTTAAAATTGAAGAATAAACACGGAAGTTATACAAAATTAAGTATCGCGCTATAGAGCGTGGGGGGCTAAAAGGTGCGCGCAATGGCTAAGTACGTGCAGAACTGTGTGTATGTATGAGTATGTGTGTGTATGGATGTATATGTAGGCAAAGGGGCTCTCGTAGTCGAGTACACTCGACTACAGACTTCTTA
>JBAMBS010000720.1:0-14150 GCA_037044455.1 Zygothrica quintamaculata | reverse complement strand
GAAGGTACGCGCTGGAGCGGTGGAAGAAAGGAGTACTGTCTCATCACCACTCTGGACGTCCGCAACGCCTTCAACTCTGCAAGATGGCAGATGATCGTCGGCCGCAGACAATTCTGCTAGAGTAACAGCAGCGCTCGCAGGCATTATGGCAAACATTGGTGGTCCAAGGCACAAGAGCAGACAGCTTATCACTTCGGTGGTAAGATCCATCCTGCTGTACGGTGGGCAGATATGGGCTCCAGCAATGGCCATCAAATCTTCTGCACGGTCTTGCAGAGGCTCCTACCGCTGCTGCGCACTGCGCGTCTTGTGCGCCTACCGCACAGTATCCGAGGATGCCGCACTAGTCCTAGCAGGAATGATCTCCCGTCGACCTGCTTGCGAATGAGGCTAGAAAGCACGCCACGGAGAATAGGCAGTCAACGATGGTGCAATGGCAGAAACGCTGGCAGCAAAATGGGAGCGGCAGCTGGACGAGACGTATTATCCCATACATAGACAGATGGGTTAATAGGAGACATGGCCAGACTGAGCCTTTCCCCAATGCTGAAAACATCTGAAACGCGATTTTTGTAGTAGTGGAACTTAGTGGCTGGGAATCTTCTGACTACCACGTGTTGTACCATTGCAAGGGTATGCAGGTCACAGTCAAAAGCATTTACGCCTTTTGGCACGATCACGTTTATCAGTTCATCAAGCAGAGACTTCTTTCATGTGAAACTGATAGAGTGCCGCTTTTTGTTCCCAAATAGAACATAGTTAGCTTCAATGGGAAGCGGACCTTTTCCACCTTTTAATCTTAGCATTAGGGCTGGAATCCGCTACTGCAAGAGTTAGAGGCTGGTGGTCGGTAAAGATCTTAATGTCTTAGACTGCATATAGGTAATGCCGTAGTGTACCCAACGCCCATACAATAGCCAGTAATTTTCTTTCATTGGTGGCATAATTTATTTCTTTAGTGTCCTAGAGATCATTGTGATCGGACGACCCTCTTGGGAAAATACCGCGCTTATTCCATACGCTGAAGCAACGGTCGTTAGATCGAATGGCTTCCTATAATCAGGATACCTGAGCATGACGTATTCTGATACCAGAATGTTACGCAACTTTTAAAATGCACGTTGCTGTGTTTCTGTAAAATTTACTTTAATGAAGCGCGACCAGTGCTTATATACAGGACCTGACTTCATATACATTTTTCGACTCTGGATAATCCTGAATGGCTTTAACTTTTTCTGGGTCCGTTGTTGCTTGTGACGACAAATCCCATAAATATCACGCTTTTCTTAAAAAAGCTTGATTTTTCGGCTGACACCTTCATATTTTAATCATGAAGGCTTGTGAGAGCCAAGTTTACGTGAGCGATATGGAACACTTCATTTTCTAAGAATATTATCACATCATCCACGTAAACGTAACAGAATTTCTCTATCTGTTCCCTCAGGATATCATCAATGGTTCTCTGAAATATGCTAGCCGCATTTTTCACACCAAAAGGGAGTCTTTTGAATTCGTACTTCCCGCCATTGACTGAGAAAGAAGTCTCCACTCGATCACGCTCTGCTAGCATGATTTGGTGGTATCCGGACTTGAGATCTAAAGTGAAAAAAAACTTGACTTTGCCAAGGTTTCCCAATATCATAGATATGTTTGGCATGGGGTATTTGTCGGAAACTGTGTGTTCATTAAACTTGCGAAAATCCATAACCAACCGCATGTTCCGATTGACTGCCTCGTCAGTGCCTTTCTTATCTACTACCCAAATGGGATTATTATAAGGGGAGACTGTCTTTTGAATACTGTAATTCTTCAGCAAATTCTTAATTTCTCTGTTAACGAAATCACCTACTCCATGGGATATGGGCGGCGGCTGAAATTGACGTTGGCGCAAGTATGAAAGGAGATTTGCTCGATTTCTACGCCTTATTTGAGCTTCCCGGAAGCAAAACTAAGCGATGCCTAAACATTAATACAATGCATTTCTGGGTAATTCTGGTTATACCATATATTGAGTGTATCGTAAACTCAGAGTAAACGGGACGAACACCTTTCAGCCGCCCGTATCTAGAACAAACTTCATATCAATCCCTGCTTCTCTTCGTGTGATGACCGGTATCAGGGACCTACACCTGAAAAATTAACAGCGTCCGACTCATAATCGCTGGCTGCGTAATTAATTTGTGCTAAAGTACTAGAGGCTACAGTTTTATACGCAAGTCCCTGTGAGATATGGTTGACCCGTTGTTGTTTATTTGGGCCACCCGTGCGATCGGATCTGGCTGACCTCTTATTAAAAATAGCTGCTTTGTTAGGTAAACATGCTCGAGATACGGATGGGTCAATATCCATGGGAACTTGTGAAGTGCCACCACCTTAATTTTTAACTTTTGTGGTCCGACTGAACTTGGAATTCGCCCTGCTTTTTAAAGTGTGGACTATTTATATCATTGGCATATGAATCCGTCTGCTGTGAATACCTCTCTTGGTGACGATTCTGAAGTTTGCCACTTGTGGGCCTACGGTCTCTATTTTCAATGTTCCTTACGAAATTTGTCGCGAATACACATCTTTCATAATTTGATTCAACCTCTTGCGCTAGCATGAAAGCAGAGGGTAAGTCTTTGGGCTTGGCTGCAAAGAGGACATCAGTAAGACTGCGCTTAAGCCCTGAAATGAAAACTCGCAGCGCGTCATCACGAAATTTTTCACAAAGAACCTTTGCCATGGCTGGTTCTTACGATATGTTAACCCTGTTGATCAATAAAGTCAGCTTCTCCTTCTTCTCTACTTCGTCATAATATTGTAATAGAGGTAGATTGTCTTGTATTAATATTCCCAATTCCTGTTCAATGACATGTATGGGCCGCTTGTCACTGTATGTAATAACAAGGCGACTTATAACAGAATCAAAATTAAATACTGTGCCAAACGAATAATACTGTGCCGCATCAGCAGGACCTCTGATTTTACTTCGAATGATTAGAACGGCCTGATAATGACGTGAGCTACCATTATAAAGTTTGAAAATGTAATGAGGAGCAAGTGCCGCCTGCCTCCAAGATACATAAGACCCCTGTACCCCAACAAATTCAGGTAAACATTTGACAGCATCGAGTGGGTCATCACAGCGTATGTCATTATTTATTTCTATTGCACCATAAACCTGCACTTCAGGCGCATACATACATGTGGCCGCAACTTATTCCGATAGCTGGTTAATTCTTTGTAAGAGGGTCTGTTCTCTTTCTTGATTCGCAGTCGCTTGTTCGGCCAATGCACTACTAACTGCCGCTTGGACTATTGCCCTAACCTGTTCGGAGTCCATGTTATTGGAAACCTGGCTCTTACTGATAGTATCTCTTTGCGGTGCGACTTGAATGCGATAGTCGCAATCAGAGTCTGAATCGCTTTAACGCGAGGGGCTCTGTGCTGGCTAACCGAAAAGCTCATGTGGCAAAAGAAAAACAAAAAAAAAACAAGTAAGAAGTCTGTAGTCGAATGTACCCGACTACGAAAGCCCCTTTGCCAACATATACAGCCATACACACACATACTCATACATACACACAGTTCTGCACGTACTTAGCCATTGCGCGCACCTTTTAGCACCCCACGCTCAATAGCGCGGTATTTAATGTTGTATAACTTCCGTGTTTATTGTTAAATTTTAACGAAATTCACAACGTAGATGAAGAATGATATATTTAATATGTGTGCGAAAGAAATTTGATCGGTTAAAAATTGTACCTTATAATCGATTTTTTCAAATTGCGTGGGTCAGGGGAGAAAATTGAAAAATCTAAGACGGACGGACGGACAGACAGACGGACAGAGCTTGATGGATTCAGCTAGTCGTCCTGATCAAGAATATATAAACTTTATGGGGTCTCCGATGATTATTTCTATGTGTTACATACTTTTGGAATTTGCACATTTCCAATAGCTCCGCTTTGCTTCTTTTTTACAAAAAGGCAAAGGGGCTAACAAGTAAGAAGTCTGTAGTCGAGTGTACCCGACTACGGGAGCCCCTTTGCCTACATATACAGCTTTACACACATATACACATGAGGCAGTACTTTTTTGCACCTCCGAAGGCACTATGTGGACTGGAGGTGCATAAAAGTACTGCCTCATCGTAACGCTGGACGTGAGGAATGCCTTCAATACGGCCAGATGGGACGTCATTTTGGATGCTCTGGCCAGTTTTGGGGCCACAGAATACCTCAGAAAAATAATCAATAGCTATTTCTCTGAGCGAGAAGTCATTTTCAACACAAGCGATGGGGTGGCCACACACAAAGCTTCTGCTGGAGTCCCGCAAGGATCAGTTCTGGGCCCGCTACTATGGAACATAATGTACGATGGTGTACTGCGTCTTAGTCTGCCGGAAGGTACACACATTGTAGGCTTCGCAGATGATGTTGCCATAGTAGCAGTCGCAAAGCAATTAAACGAGGTGGAGGAGGCTTGCAACGAAGCCATTGAACGCGTGCGTCGTTGGCTGCACGCAGCAGGCCTGGAATTGGCGCTTCAAAAAACCGAAGCTGTACTCGTTAGCAGCCGTAAAAGGGTTGAAACCGCACATATAAAGGAAGGCGATACCGTGGTCTCCTCAAAACTTTGTGTTATGCTGGACACAAGAATGTCCTTCCGGGACCATCTCCAATATACTCACAGGAAGGCAGCTGACTCGACACGCGCGCTCTCACGAATAATGATGAATACTCGAGGCCCTTAACAACAGCGTCGACGCTTACTAATGAGTGTCACTAAAGCTATCATACTTTATGCAGCACCGGTATGGTACAGTGCAATGGACGTGCCGTCATATAGTAGACCGCCTAAGTGCCATAAGGGTCAGCTGCGCCTTTAGAACTATCTCCGACGACGCAGTTCTCGTTGTCGCCAGCATGGTACCATTGGAGGACCTAACTATCGAAGCCAAGGTGACCCTAACGGCCACCCAGGAGTCGGCCACAGCAATCTCACGCGCCGAAGCAAGGCAACAAAGTATCGAGCGGTGGCAGCTGCGATGGGACAACTCGCAAAAGGGCAGGTGGACACACCAACTGATCCCACACCTTGGGGCTTTGCTCGGAAGAAGACGGAAGAAGACAGAAGACGGCGAGGTCAATTTCCACTTGACTCAGCTCCTGTCTGGCCATGGCTGCTTTAGGAGCTACCTGAAGCGCTTTGGTCACGACAGTACTGATGAATGCCCTAACTGTAGCCCGGATGTGGTAGAGGATGCGTTCCATGTCATCTTCGCATGCGACCGCTTCTTAGCACCAAGAAGGCAACTGGAGAGGGTTATGGGTAACCCCATCACACCCGATATCCTCGTACCCGCAATGCTCGAGTCGCCCGAGAAATGGGAGGCAGCGGTCTTATTTGCTGCCACAGTAATGTCGCAGCTAAGGCTGGCTGATAACCAAAGGAGAGCGGCATGAAACCACGGAGAGTAAGTACGGGTTTGCGAAGCAATGCTTTGCGGCCGTACCGCAAACAAATGCTTACTCTCCGCGTTAATCGCTTATATTGTAAATTGTAATCTTATTATATTAAAAAAAAAAAAAAAAACTTGTAAATAAATGAATATAAAACAAGTAAGAAGTCTGTAGTCGAGTGTACCCGACTACGAGAGCCCCTTTGCCTACATATACAGCCATACACACATACTCATACATACACACAGTTCTGCACGTACTTGGCCATTGCGCGCGCCTTTTAGCCCCCCACGCTCTATAGCGCGGTACTTATTGTTGTATAACTTCCGTGTTTTTCGTTCAATTTTAACGAAACTCACAACGTAAATGAAGAATGGTCTACTTAATATGTGTGCGAAAAAGAAATCTTATCGGCTAAAAATTGTACCTTATAATCGTTTTTTTCGATTTGCGGGGGTCAGGGGAGGAAATTCAAAAATCAAAAACAAACTTGTATAGCGTACGAATATAACGAATCTAGATGCCAAATTTCGTTGCTGTAGCTCTTATTTTGCGCGCGCTACTATACCCCCCCGGGGCCCATAACACCACTTTTTCTGATCTATAACTTCCGAGATTTTTGATCAATCTTACCCAGATTCACAACATCGATCAAGAATGGTCTAATTATGATGTGTACCAAAAATAAATTTGATCGGTTGAAAATTGTGCTTAATAATCGTTTTTTTCGATTTGCGGGGGTCAGGGGGAGAATTTGAAAAATCTAAAACAAAATCGTATAGCGTACAAACATAACAAATATACGTTCCAAATTTCGTTACTCTAGCTCTTATTTTGCGCGCACTACATTAACCCCCCCGGGGCCCATAACACCACTTTTGCTGATCTATAACTTCCGAGATTTTTGATCAATCTTACCCAGATTCACAACATCGATCAAGAGCAGTCTAATTATGATGTGTTCCAAAAATAAATTTGATCGGTTGAAAATTGTGCTTAATAATCGAATTGCGGGGGTCAGGGGGGGAAATTAAAAAATCCAAAACAAACTCGTATAGCGTACGAACATAACAAATCTACGTTCCAAATTTCGTTGCTCTAGCTCTTATTTTGCGCGCACTACTATACCCCCCCGGGGCCAATAACGCCACTTTTGCTGATCTATAACTTCCGAGATTTTTGATCAATCTTCACCAGATTTACAACATCGATCAAGAATGGTCTAAATATGATGTGTGCCAAATATAAATTTGCTCGGTTGAAAATTGTGCTTAATAATCGTTTTTTTCGATTTGCGGGGGTCAGGGGAGGAAATTCAAAAATCAAAAACAAACTTGTACAGCGTACGAACATAACGAATCTAGATTTCAAGTTTGGTTGCTCTAGCTCTTATAGTCTCCGAGAAACAGGCGTTCATACGGACGGACGGACGGACGGACGGACGGACGGACGGACGGACGGACGGACGGACGGACGGACGGACAGACAGACGGACAGGGCTAGATGAACTCGTTTTGTCGTCCTGATTCAGAATATATATACTTTATGGGGTCTCCGATGATTATTTCTATGTGTTACATACTTTTGGATTTTGCATATTTCCAATAGCTCCGCTTTGCTCTTTTTTTACAAAAAAGGCAAAGGGGCTAAAAAAAACACATATACACACAGTTCTGCACGTACTAAGCCATTCCTCCTTTTAGCCGCCCGCGCTGTATAGCGCGTTGTCTCATGTTGCATAACTTCCGTGTTTATTATTTAATCTTAACGAAATTTACAATGTAGATCAGGAATGATCTTATTAGTACGTGTGCAAAAACAATTTTGATCGGTTGTAAAATATGTCTTATAATCGATTTTTTCGATTTGCGTGGGTCACGGGAGGAAATTCGAATATCCAAAACAAACTTGTATAGCGTACTAACATAGAAAATATATATTCCAAATTTCGTTGCTCTAGCTCTTATTTTGTGCGCACTACTATACCCCCCAATAACACCACTTTTGATGATGTATAACTTCCGAGTTTTAGAAGCAGTCTTACCCAGAATCACATCAATGCGTACCAAACATAAATTTAATCGGTTAAAAATTGTGCTAAATAATCGATTTTTTCGAATTGCGGTGGTCAGGGGTGGAAATTGAAAAATTAAAAGCAAACTTGTACAGCGTACGAAAATGATAAACCTAATTTTAAGATTTGGTTGCTCTAGATTTTATAGTCTCTGAGAAACAGGCGTTCATGCGGACGGACGGACGGACAGACAGACGGACAGGGCTAGATCGATTCAGCTAGTCGTCCTGATCAAGAATATATATACTTTATGGGGTCTCCGATGATTATTTCTATGTGTTACATACTCTTGGATTTTGCACATTTCCAATAGCTCCGCCACTTTGGAAAGTAATACTCTGCGAGAACTCACGTTCTCCTGTGCTGACCTGTGAGGCCTGTTGTGCTCCATGGAAAGAATTTCTCGCCTTTCCCCAATGCTGAAAACATCTGAAACGCGATTTTTGTAGTAGTGGAACTTAGTGGCTTGTTGTACCATTGCAAGGGTATGCAGGTAACAGTCAAAAGCATTTACGCCTTTTGGCACGATCACGTTTATCAGTTCATCAAGCAGAGACTGCTTTCATGTGAAACTGATAGAGTGCCGCTTTTTGTTCCCAAATAGAACATAGTTGCGTTTCAATGGGAAGCGGACCTCATCCAAGACTGAAAACAGTTTAACGGTTTTTAGGTCGCTTTAATGGTTCAAGTAAGATAAATTTCGCTGTGCATTGTCGGTACACAACACCCACCGTCTTCCTTGTCTAGAGCGTTAAGTTGTTGTCTGGATAAAGCATCTGTCACTAGATTGTCCTTTCCAGGCTTTTAAAAGATTCGAGCATTGGATTCATCAAAGCGCGCTTTCCACCTTTTAATCTTAGCATTAGGGCTGGAATCCGCTACTGCAAGAGTTAGAGGCTGGTGGTCGGTAAAGATCTTAATGTCTTAGACTGCATATAGGTAATGCCGTAGTGTACCCAACGCCCATACAATAGCCAGTAATTTTCTTTCATTGGTGGCATAATTTATTTCTTTAGTGTCCTAGAGATCATTGTGATCGGACGACCCTCTTGGGAAAATACCGCGCTTATTCCATACGCTGAAGCAACGGTCGTTAGATCGAATGGCTTCCTATAATCAGGATACCTGAGCATGACGTATTCTGATACCAGAATGTTACGCAACTTTTAAAATGCACGTTGCTGTGTTTCTGTAAAATTTACTTTAATGAAGCGCGACCAGTGCTTATATACAGGACCTGACTTCATATACATTTTTCGACTCTGGATAATCCTGAATGGCTTTAACTTTTTCTGGGTCCGTTGTTGCTTGTGACGACAAATCCCATAAATATCACGCTTTTCTTAAAAAAGCTTGATTTTTCGGCTGACACCTGCATATTTTAATCATGAAGGCTTGTGAGAGCCAAGTTTACGTGAGCGATATGGAACACTTCATTTTCTAAGAATATTATCACATCATCCACGTAAACGTAAGAGAATTTCTCTATCTGTTCCCTCAGGATATCATCAATGGTTCTCTGAAATATGCTAGCCGCATTTTTCACACCAAAAGGGAGTCTTTTGAATTCGTACTTCCCGCCATTGACTGAGAAAGAAGTCTCCACTCGATCACGCTCTGCTAGCATGATTTGGTGGTATCCGGACTTGAGATCTAAAGTGAAAAAAAACTTGACTTTGCCAAGGTTTCCCAATATCATAGATATGTTTGGCATGGGGTATTTGTCGGAAACTGTGTGTTCATTAAACTTGCGAAATTCCATAACCAACCGCATGTTCCGATTGACTGCCTCGTCAGTGCCTTTCTTATCTACTACCCAAATGGGATTATTATAAGGGGAGACTGTCTTTTGAATACTGTAATTCTTCAGCAAATTCTTAATTTCTCTGTTAACGAAATCACCTACTCCATGGGATATGGGTAAAGTCTTGAGTAAATGGACTTTTAAGTATGCGTTCTTTACAGCCGGCGGCTGAAATTGACGTTGGCGCGAGTATGAAAGGAGATTTTCCCGATTTCCACGCCTTATTTGAGCTTCCCGGAAGCAAAACTAAGCGATGCCTAAACATTAATACAATGCATTTCTGGGTAATTCTGGTTATACCATATATTGAGTGTATCGTAAACTCAGAGTTAACGGAACGAACACCTTTCAGCCGCCCGTATCTAGAACAAACTTCATATCAATCCCTGCTTCTCTTCGTGTGATGACCGGTATCAGGGACCTACACCTGAAAAATTAACAGCGTCCGACTCATAATCGCTGGCTGCGTAATTAATTTGTGCTAAAGTACTAGAGGCTACAGTTTTATACGCAAGTCCCTGTGAGATATGGTTGACCCGTTGTTGTTTATTTGGGCCACCCGTGCGATCGGATCTGGCTGACCTCTTATTAAAAATAGCTGCTTTGTTAGGTAAAAATGCTCGAGATACGGATGGGTCAATATCCATGGGAACTTGTGAAGTGCCACCACCTTAATTTTTAACTTTTGTGGTCCGACTGAACTTGGAATTCGCCCTGCTTTTTAGAGTGTGGACTATTTATATCATTGGCATATGAATCCGTCTGCTGTAAATACCTCTCTTGGTGACGATTCTGAAGTTTGCCACTTGTGGGCCTACGGTCTCTATTTTCAATGTTCCTTACGAAATTTGTCGCGAATACACATCTTTCATAATTTGATTCAACCTCTTGCGCTAGCATGAAAGCAGAGGGTAAGTCTTTGGGCTTGGCTGCAAAGAGGACATCAGTAAGATTGCGCTTAAGCCCTGAAATGAAAACTCGCAGCGCGTCATCACGAAATTTTTCACAAAGAACCTTTGCCATGGCTGGTTCTTACGATATGTTAACCCTGTTGATCAATAAAGTCAGCTTCTCCTTCTTCTCTACTTCGTCATAATATTGTAATAGAGGTAGATTGTCTTGTATTAATATTCCCAATTCCTGTTCAATGACATGTATGGGCCGCTTGTCACTGTATGTAATAACAAGGCGACTTATAACAGAATCAAAATTAAATACTGTGCCAAACGAATAATACTGTGCCGCATCAGCAGGACCTCTGATTTTACTTCGAATGATTAGAACGGCCTGATAATGACGTGAGCTACCATTATAAAGTTTGAAAATGTAATGAGGAGCAAGTGCCGCCTGCCTCCAAGATACATAAGACCCCTGTACCCCAACAAATTCAGGTAAACATTTGACAGCATCGAGTGGTTCATCACAGCGTATGTCATTATTTATTTCTATTGCACCATAAACCTGCACTTCAGGCGCATACATACATGTGGCCGCAACTTATTCCGATAGCTGGTTAATTCTTTGTAAGAGGGTCTGTTCTCTTTCTTGATTCGCAGTCGCTTGTTCGGCCAATGCACTACTAACTGCCGCTTGGACTATTGCCCTAACCTGTTCGGAGTCCATGTTATTGGAAACCTGGCTCTTACTGATAGTATCTCTTTGCGGTGCGACTTGAATGCGATAGTCGCAATCAGAGTCTGAATCGCTTTAACGCGAGGGGCTCTGTGCTGGCTAACCGAAAAGCTCATGTGGCAAAAGAAAAACAAAAAAAAAACAAGTAAGAAGTCTGTAGTCGAGTGTACCCGACTACGAAAGCCCCTTTGCCTACATATACAGCTATACACACACATACTCATACATACACACAGTTCTGCACGTACTTAGCCATTGCGCGCACCTTTTAGCCCACCACGTTCTATAGCGCGGTACTTAATGTTGTATAACTTCCGTGTTTATTGTTCAATTTTAACAAAATTAGGAATGGTCTACTTAATATGTGTGCGAAAAAGAAATTTGATCGGTTAAAAATTGTGTCAAATAATCATTTTTTTCGAATTGTATAGTGGTGCACGCAAAATAAGAGCTAGAGCAACGAAATTGGGAACGTAGATTTGTTATGTTCGTACGCTATACAAAATTGTTTTTGATTTTTGAATTTCTTCTCCTGACCAAAGCAATTCGAAAAAAACGATTATTAAGCACAATTTTCAACCGATCAAATGTTTTTCGATGTTGTGAATCTGGGTAAGATTGATCAAATATCTCGAAAGTTATACATCATCAAAAGTGGTGTTATGGGCTCCGGGGGGGTATAGTAGTGCGCGCAAAATAAGATCTAGAGCAACGAAATTTGGAATCTAAATTTGTTATGTTTGTACGCTATACATGTTTGTTTTAGATTTTAGAATTTCCTCCCCTAACCCCCGCAATTTGAAAAATCGATTATAAGGTACAATTTTTAACCGATCAAATTTCTTTTTCGAACACGTATTAAATAGACCATTCTTCATCTTCGTTGTAAATGTTATACAACATTAAGTACCGTGCTATAGAGCGTGGGGGCTAAAAGGTGCGTGTAATGGCTAAGTACGTGCAGAACTGTGTGTTTGTACGAGAATTTGTGTGTATGGCTGTATATGTAGGCAAAGGGGCTCTCGTAGTCGGGTACACACGACTACAGACTTCTTACTTGTTACAATTAATTTTGTCTTGGTTTCCTATTACTAAATTTTGCGGACTGAATTTGCGCTTAATTTGTATGTAGCGATCCATGCCAGTCTGTATGGTAGAAACTTTCATTGTTGACAATGCAGAGAGCGTTGCTGACTTAGTTGTAGCCGACGATGCAATCGGGCGAGCGATTGTTACTGTTTCAGTTATTGTTGTTCTAGCGCTCGTGTTTGGGAGAGAAGTTATAGTACTAGTTACAGTTGAAGTGCATAATACTTTCCTATGCACTTGTTGCTGGTGGGGTTCGGCAAGGGAGAAGTGGACTGTTCGCTCACTAGCGTGTTGTTAGTTGTTGAGATTGTCGATTGTTGTTGATACGTTTAAAGAGCACGAAGTTAGCGACCTCATTTGGATGGGACTTAGCTCAGCGTTCTGCGCGGGTTGAGTGGAAACATGCGAAATGTACGCGTTGTTGCGCTGTTTTCCAGAGACGGCGTTCGTCTTCCTCACATTGATGCATGGCCCAAACATCGTTTAAACTCAGAGTTTTCTTTTTAGCACCTTTGCCAAAAAAAGAGCATAGCGGATCTAATGGAAATATGCAAAATCCAAAAGTAACACATAGAAATAATCATCGGAGACCTTATAAAGTATATATATATTCTTGATCACGACGACTAGCAGAATGGATCTAGCCCTGTCCGTCTGTCTGTCCGTCTGTGCGTCCGTCCATCCAACCGTCTGTCCATCCGTATGAACGCCTGTTTCTAAGAGACTATAAGAGCTAGAACAACCAAATTTTAAACCTACATTAGAAATAATCGATTATTTAGCACAATTTTCAACCAAATTCTTGTGGGCACACTTCATAATTAGAGCAGTCTTGATCAACGTTGTGAATTTCGTTTAGACTGAACAATAAACACGGAAATTATACAACATTAAGTATCGCGCTATAGAGCGCGGTGGTCTGAAAGGCGCGCGCAATGGCTAATTACGTGCAGAACTGTGTGTGTGTGTGAGTATGTGTGTGTATGGCTGTATATGTAGGCAAAGGGGCTCTCGTAGTCGGGTACACTCGACTACAGATTTCGTACTTGTTTTTATTTATTTTTATTTGATTTATAATTTAATATTTCTCCCGGTAAACAGAAATACGTCTGCATTCGCCAACGACCGACTGATAACGACCATGACTAGCGATAACAATGTTATGCTGCAGATCAAGAGGAAGATTACAACTGCCAATAGGTGCTACTTTGGGCTCAGTAGGCAGTTCAATAGCAGATACATCCCTCACCGGAAAAAAACAACACACATTATTCCAGTGCTTCTTACACAAATGAATGGAGCTGCTTTGGAGTGTTTGAGAGAAAATGCCTTTGAAAGATCTTTAGTCCTACAAGCGTTAACGGCACACATCGTATAAGATGGAGCGACGAACTGTATGAGCTCTACGAGGACATTAATGTGGTCACGCAAATTCACATTATGAGACTTCGCTGGCTGGGTCATATCGCCCGTATGGAAGAAGAAGCTCCAGATCGTAAGGTGTTTGATGGGGTAGTTGGTGGACAACGTAGAATGGGAAGACCCCAGTTACGATCGCAAAACCAAGTAACGGAAGTCTTGCCGACACTTGGGATTACTAACTGGAGAACACGTGTACAAAATACAAGCGCGTGGACGGAGATTTTGCATCAGCCTGTACTCCTGTGGGGGTGTTAAGGCCAAATTATAACAATAATAAAAATAACTCAAAGGATGATATTAAGTCAACAACAAAAATGGACAGATCAGAGGATATCGATTGGAATGTCCGCAAAATACATGCCTTTCATGGGTAAATGAAGTTTACCAAAGATATAAAACTTACAGGGTGTCAATTTAGGTGAGTATGGGTACTGGTTGACCAATAAATGTAGTTATTACTCAAAAAATCGGTGACAATTGTCAATATTTGAACGGATATTTTTGACCATTAGGCAGTTTGAGCGGTACGAGGTAAGCATATACCTTCTGAAATCAAAATGTTCGACCAAAATGCGATGAATCGAGTTTTTGGACAGTACCAAACTAATTTCCATAAAACACAACAATGATTTTGCTTTACTTTTATTCGGAGTTTGAGATTGTACTTTGTTATGAACGTTCC
>JBAMBS010000719.1:0-56396 GCA_037044455.1 Zygothrica quintamaculata | reverse complement strand
ACCTGAAATATTCATATATAAAATATTCGTTCAATGTATCTAAGGAAATTCCCATGTGAAAACTCATAAGTTTCTCAGTTCATTAGAATATTTTAATTATATATATAATTTAGTATATATATAATATAATTAAATATATATATAATATAAATTAGCTAGCTAATTTGTTGACTAATCAATGTTATTTGTAACTTCTGATCAAATCTATTCAATTATGAAGTTTTAATATGTTTAATTTATTGCCAGCAAACCGAACAATAGTTATGTGTTTGTTTTTGTGTGTATTGCAGGCGTGAATGGCTTGGGATAAGGTATGAACATATAGCAGATATATATGTAAATAATAATAATATAATTCCTTTTTGTTTATGGTTTTTGTTGTTCTTGTTAATGTTGTATTATGAGTACTTACGGCATGCGCTCTCATCCCTGCCAACGCGGCACTGAGATTTGCCATCGCAGACGTGAGTTTTGATGATGATAATGATGAAGGCAATGATGATGATGGTGATGATGGTGAAGGCAATGATGAGGTGGCTAAAAGGTGTTGTGGTTTTTTTATTTTTTGTTTTGTTTCTTTGTTTCATGTGGGACGGTGATTGTCAGGCAATAAGGCATATTTATAATAATAGTAGCGAGCACGTGAACGAGCATATAAATTACATAAAAAGAAGAGAGACTGAGATGTTGATAGTGAGTATAAGAAAGAGAAGGCTACAAATGTATAACGTATATATATGTGTGTACGTATATATATGTATATATATATACGTAAGTAAAAAGGAAGATATAAAAGAATTATAATTACGTAATTTTAAATACTAAATTAAACGTTTAAGTTAATAAAAAGTTTTGCCTGTATGTATGTGTATGCATGTGTGTGTGTGTGTGTGCGAGTGTGTGTGTGTGTGTGTGTATTGTCATTTAGCTTAAGTAAATTTCAATGTTCAATACCAGAGTCACAAGCATGGCATGCACTAAGTATAATTACAATTATTTGGTTTGTTTTTTCTTTTGGTATATTTTCATTCAAATTTTGCAGTCAAAGCCAATTGATGAGGTTGTTGATTAATTTTTTACAATGACTCAGATTTTAATAATATCAATTGAACTCGACAGGACTAAGTCCCAGGACTCTAAAAAGAGTATATACTTTTAAAATCGGACAAAATCTAAAAGAATTAGGGCTAATTGAAGTGTCAAATTTGTCATTTAAAAACGCTAAATCTTTAAAAATACTTTATCAACTAAGAACTAACCTTCACTGTGTATAGACGTGTTTTTGTTGTCTCCGTATTATTTTTGTGTATTTAGTTAACTTTCATTTAAATATATCAAAATTTATTTTATTTAATCGACATAAATTTAACTTCGTTCTGGTCGAGGTGTTGGTAATAACTAACGCACTTAATTTGATAATTTTTCTTTGTGTCTAAATATTTTATTTCTGTTTTAATTGTACTTCTTAATATTTTGTTTTTGTTTTATTTTATGCTCTCGTTTTGTGTTTTTGAATGCAACTGTGGTAAGTTGATATTATTTCGTTTGTACTTTGTGCATATTCTCTTTACTTTTGTTGTTGTTGTATACGATCTCTCAGTTTTTAGTTGTGTTTTGTGTGATTTATGCTAACATCTTCGACTGCAGTAGAAACTCAATAAGAACTTATCATCCTTTAGTTTTGCTTCATTATTGTTTTTACTTGATTATTATCTATTATTCTTTTTTTCTTTTCTCTTTCGTGCACAGTACACTATTTAGCTTGAGCTTATTGATGTTTGTCTGCTGTGCAAATCAGACATCAAAGCTAATGTTATTGTTTGTTGGTTGTGTGACAATGTCATACACATTAAGTGTGCCAGTTATACAGACAGAAGCAAGGACCTGATTGATAATAAATCTGGTCTTAGATGGTGTTGGATTTCTCGCCTCAGACAAGGCATGGTTTTAATGCCCTAAGAGCGGCATTTACCAAACTGCATGGGGATTTCAAGAATTTGGATGATAATTTTAACAACTTAAAACTATCGCCCCAATCGTCTGAGCCAACGATAAATTTACCTCTTTCCTATGGTTCAATCACTTTGTCTACCCCAATGCTATGTCCGTTATCTTCAGCAGCTGTGGTGAATTATTCACTGCAGTTGATGACTTTTCCCCAATTCCTACAAATGTCAATAATATAGCGCATAATACAACTTCTTCCGTTGTCAATAGCATTACTATTTCTCCGCAAGTTTTACCTATTGTTAATCCACCTCAGACCGTGAGATTACCTCCAGAGGCTAATACTTCCGTTAAGCCTCTTTGTGTTGTTCCGCATAAACATCAAATTTTCGTATCCAGGCTATCGCTGGATACTTCGTTTGATGATGTAAACTCTTACATCCAATCGAATATGAAATTTTCCGAGTTTAAGTTTAAATAACTAAATATTTTGGTAAATAAATTTAATTTTAAATATGCCAGGAAAATATCCTCTTTTAGAATTAGCGTTGCGTCTGATGTTTTCAAAACACTCTGTTGCAAAACTTTCTGGCCCAAAGATCAAGTTATAAAAGAGTTTGTTCCTGCCACGAAATGCTAACGGCAATTCATCTTCTTTGCCATCAAAAAACTAACAACTTCCTTTTCTAATACTTATCTAAATGTTAGAGGTCTGAAATCAAAACTGTCTATGCTTTATTTAGATAGTTTTACTTTTGGCTACAATATAATAGTTTTTACTAAAACCTAGTTAAAGCCCGGAATTGCCAATTTATCTATTTTCTATAATAGATACATTTGTATCAGACAAGACCGTCCACTTCGCCTTGGTGGTGGCGTACTTATTGCTGTTCGCTCTAGCCTTCCATCTCAGCCAATAGTCATTGACAGTGCGTTTAATATTGAATTTACGGCTGTAAAGATCAATATAAACAATATTCATTTAGTTGTAATGTTCATATGTTCCTCCACATCGGATTCCGCAATTTATTCTAGACATTTGTCCGTCATTCGTTCTATCTCGTCCGAGCAATCCAGCAATGATTTCTTGCTTGTATTTGACGATATTAATCTGCTAAATGTTGACTGTACTTCCTAATTAATTTATAGAATCGTTATTAGATCTTTCTGTCTGTCAGGTTAATGCTGTCCGAAATGGTAATGGGCGTTTGCTTAACCTTATTTTTGATCCTTCCGACCCCAAAAGAGTATAAAACGATTTTTTTAAGATTTTAAAAGAATAAACTTTTGAAGAGTCCTGGGATTTAGTCCTCTCAAGTTCAATTGGTTTTATTTAAATCTGAGCCATTGAGAAGCAAAAAATTTTATTTTAGTTAAATTACCAATTGAGTTTTACAGAAAGCTACTCTGTTAATGCTGTAAAAAGATAGCTTCTTGAACATAACTGTTAACTTCTTTATATAATACAAAATACCCAATCACTAAGAATGTAAAAATAACAGAGCGAACCGCAAAATTTAAAATGCGCCTAAAGTTGGCTAATTTTTAAAAATATTTTATTTAAATTATTATTATTATTTTTTGTAGAAAGTTAAAAAACATTTAGCTTTTCGTCTGTTCGTCGTCGACTATAAGAGCTGAAAGACACTAATTTTGAGTCTAGGTTCCCTTTTTTTGTACGTTATACAACTTTATTTTTGATTTTTGCATTTGCTACCACCGCAGTATAACTAATTACTAAATTCAACAAATAATTCTTCTCTAGTTTCTGATTCCACTTATTCGGACAGTTTGTATAACAGGGCTGCGTAAAATACGTGTACCATTGTGCCGCGTGGAGTAAATATTTATTTGAAAAATAAATGTAGGGTAAATGTAGGGTGATTTTAACACCCAGGTAAAACACAAAGATGCACTGAACTTGAACTTGAACTTGAACAGAATAATTCGGCAAACACCTAGGTGTTTAAAAAAGACTCGAGTGATTCTTGTGTGTTTTGCCTACTTCAATTAATTTCTCATTGTCATTTTGGTTACTTATGCTTTTTGTTTCATTCGTTTTGAGTGCAAGTGCCACCGGTACACGTTGCTCAAAAAAATAACGGGACCTAGTAAGACCGAGAGCTTGAAAATACGGCCACCCATAGCACACACAAAATTTTTGATGGGTTTGTGTCTTTGATTAGCTTAGCAGCGTGTGAGTAGCGCCGGGACACAAATTTAATAGGGTATGAATAAGATGGCATAATGTGAAACCCTTTGCAGTTCTCTGATAGACACATAAAGTTATCATAGCCATTTGAGCAAGATAAAATAAGCATACTGTAATTGCTGCTCATTTGGCACTTTATTATGCTAAGCATGAAAATGAAATAGATAAAGTATATATATATATATATATATATATATATATATGAACAACTGCTACGGTATACAAATAACGCTCTTTTATATTGACCTAGAATTGGCTTTGCTGTGAAAAGAACGCTCTTGAACACAACTTTTAACTTGTTTTGGGTTGACTGTTTTAGCAGAATACTCAAACCCTGAGCATATGAGAATAACAGAGTGAACTTCGAAATTTAAAATAACCCTTAATTTGGCTAATTGCTTAAAATACAATTTGTTAGATTATGATTTTTATATTGTGTAGATAGTTAAAGCATTTTGCCTATAAAATAAATATAATGTATCACAATCAACGAAAATATAATCGATATCACATATCATGAAAAACGAAAATTTAAACGATATCACATATCATTAACAACGAAACAATAATCGATATCACATAGCTGAAATTGCAGCTCTTCTTATGTTGTTGCTATCGATAATTCTGTAAGCCAATCAGGTCTGTTATGTCGTAACAGTTCAACATTTTGAGTATTTTTATTGTGTTTTAAGTTGTTGAACGTTGCGGGTGTGCTTACGCGGAAATGTCGTTGTCAGTGTGTTTTTCGAGAGATGATTTATTATTGTTTTCCATAATTTTTTTTGTTGTTGTGAAGTGATAAGCAAATATAATTATCACTTTAGTGAGATAGTGATACAGAAAATCGAAAAAAAAAAAACAAACAAATGTAAAGTAAACGGTTGTGGAGGCTTTGCAATAAAATATTTTACACAATTTCAAAAATATTGGCGGCCGGTAAAATGTTAGACTGCATTTGAAACAATAACAGCAAGTGCAGCATCACCAGCGACAAGAACATTTCAAAATTACCCACAAATAACAAATATAAGTTATACCTGAAAACACATTTCTGCTACCTGTTGAGTATAGCTCGTCGTCGACGAGAGTGTTAGTCCCCTGTTGTGCCGTACCTGAAGGTTAACTTACACCTTGCAACCTGCAAGGTTAAAGCGTTGGCTCGCTGTTGAATGTGGCTTACTAAATTCTATTGTTACGTTAGACGCTGAAGTGCAACAAATTAATAATGCCGCGTTTGATAGCTGCAACTTTTAAGGGTACAAAATATCTGCCTTTGTTGTTTATAGGAAGCGTTAGCTTTCAGCTGTGGTTTGTTCTGGGGTTTAATCTGGAGCAGCGGCAGCCCCTCATCAAGTACGGAAATAATAATTCGTATTTTGGATATTCATTGGCCACGCACACTATCGGAGAATATAATTGGCCCAATAATACAAAATGGTAAGAGCTAAAGACGATCAACCACTTTATCTAAACCGGTTTTAAAATTATTTTCAATACCCTGTACAAATAAGATGGCGGTTAGGTGTATCAACAACATGTCCAGATGTGTATTAACAAAAAAAAAAATTTATATATATATATAACGACAACTTTTTTATTGTTTAGGATATTTGTTCGATCATTTTCTTAATTTTAGAGCTTTCAATATAAAAATATTTATAAACAGCAACTGAAAAAATATAAAGAAATTATTTAAATTAACAAATACAACTAAAAAGTTATTGCAACAGGTTATTTTGTTATTGTATAAAGCTACTTTTGTTGTTATTGCAAGCAGTTTGACATTCATTAATGAAAAATTTAATAAATATTGTATATTTATAAAGATGATGTTATATGCATACACAGTTGCTCAAATATGTGTAGATTTGGTATAAAATATGGGTTATATATGTATTTTAGTTATACGATTGATATGCAACACAAATGAGAGATCAAAAGAACCACATGGTAAGTATAGAAGGATATATTTTCTAAGGATTTTAATTCTTAAATTCAATATCCAAGTATCATATAAACTAAGTAGTTTAGTCCAACCGTTTTGATAACAAATAGCCCTGAGTAAATGTTTAGGAACACAGTCAATGCTGAATTTTATGTAGACATTTTTTGTTCAGATTAATCTTTTATCAAGGGAATGTTTTAAGGTTTTGCACAGTTTGCGAGAAATGTTGAACTCAATCCGAACCCTTTAGATATAGGTATATAAAGGTATAACTTAACTTAAAATACTGCTTGCTCTTATCCAAGATAAGATATTATATATATAAACACTCAGATACGGCAACAATTCATTCCCTTGTTTCGCTTTATGTTTATTGGTTTTATTTTTCTTTATCAGTATCAAATATTTATATATATATACATATATACATGTACATAAATATATATATATATATATATATATTTAAGAATACCCTACATAAAGTCTTACTCTTTTGAATAACACTGTAAATATAATGTAATAATATAATGTAATCAATGTAAGGTGTATTATTGCATTTATCAACAGATTTTTGAATATATATTTTTATAGTACGTGAAGATTTTCTTTGTGCTATTTATGTTATAAATGCAATTGCATTGCAGTTAATTATAAAAAAATGATGATGTTAATGATGATAACTATCGGAACAGAAATTACTGATGTCTGCACTAAAAATAGTTTCAATGATACCAACTTAAAGAGTAACTATGACTATGTTGGTATCCACTTCAGTCAATAGTTTCAATTGCTCCATTCCCCAATGCCCCCGTTTTTCATTCCTCACACCATTGTTGCTAGACGAGTCGGAGCCAAGCGCAACGACAGAGCAAACACCAGATTTAATTTCACCAATAAGCGTATCGCATTTTTAATACACTTACTCAGTAAATAAAAACCATACAAAAATCACCAAATCATATGAAAGTAATATTAAAAAAAAAATGCATCAAATAAATATTATATCATTGTCAAACTAAATATCTATTGTATATGAATATGAAACTTTACAATAAAACGAATATATTTTAACTTCAGGCTTATAAAAAGAGGAAGAAAATATGCAGACGTATGGGAAGACAACGATCCAAAATGGCCAAGATGTTTTATGGCTTATGGACCCATTAAACAAAAGTATTATTGTCGTAGTTGCTGAAGCCTTTTGTGGGTCTGTTGTAGTTTCTTTGTGAAAACAAACTTGTCCACTTTGGGGTGGAAGTAGGTCAGAACAATTAGATTATATCTTTTCTTTGCTATATTTTATTCTTATCCATATCCAAGAAATAATACATAGATAAGATTTGGTTAAATAGTTAACAAATACTCTTAAGAATTAATTTATTGTTAATCAACTGCAAATTGTTTAAGTTTACATATTTACATATACATAAACATGTTTTACACAAAACAACATTAGCGTAGATCATTCACAAATACATAAGGTTTATAAATATATATATATATATATATATATATATTTATATTTATATTATAAACATATAATTGATAAAACTGTTTCTGTCCTTCTGAACATCTGAGCAAGACATATATTTGCATTTATCATGCAACGCACACAGCAACAATATTATTTGCCCATGACAAAACTTACCAAATACGATTGCTGTAGTGTAGAAGTATAGTCTACCCGACTATGACAAGCCTCTTAACCCATTAAAATATTGTAGTGTTTTTATTAGCCATGTGCAGCATTTAAAGAAAGCTTGATCTGTAAGAAGGAAAGTTTTGTTTGTTGGTTCTGATTGGTCGGACATGAATAGATAGTTTCCACTAGGGATTGGGTGTATAAGAAGCTTTATATACCCTTCTTTATCGCTGTTAATGAGTGCAGGGTAAGAACACAGCACGAAAAGGAACGGAAAAAGTGCATGTGGGGTAATCAAACAACTATTCACACGTTTGATTTGAAGGTAAAGTTCCGCCGAACTCCGGTTCCTCACCCGAAGCAATTTCCAAACTCAGTTTCAATTTCAATTTCAGAGTACTATATTCAACTTCCAAATATACCGTTTAATGTGCACTCTCTTGCTTCGACTTGTTGACGAACGGGTGTCATGTCTGTCATGTTTGTCAGAGTCCACTTAAACGTGCATTTCACGCACTCTGTGCGGTGGGCCCATCATTGAAATAATTGTTGTCCGCTTTTTGATGGTTCCCTTTGATGGTTATACGTGATATATAAAAAACAAGTAAGAAGTCTGTAGTCGAGTGTACCCGACTACGAGAGCCCCTTTGCCTATATATACAGCCAATACACACACATACTCATACATACACACAGTTCTGCACGTACTTAGCCATTGCGCGCACCTTTTAGCCCCCCACGCTCCATAGCGCGGTACTTAATGTTGTATAACTTCCGTGTTTATTGTTTAATTTTAACGAAATTCACAACGTAGTTGTAGAATAGTGTACTTAATATGTGTGCGAGAAAGAAATTTTATCGGCTAAAAATTGTACCTTATAATCGATTTTTCCAAATTGCGGGGGTCAGGGGTCGGAAATTCGAAAATCTAAAACAAACTTGTATAGCGTACAAACATAACAAATATACGTTCCAAATTTCGTTGCTCTAGCTCTTATTTTGCGCGCACTACTATACCCCCCGGGGCCCATAACGCCACTTTTGATAATGTATAACTTCCGAGATTTTTGATTAATCTTACCCAGATTCACAACATCGATCAAGAATGCTTTAGTTATGTCGTCCTGATTCAGAATATATATACTTTATGGGGTCTCCGATGATTATTTCTATGTGTTACATACTTTTGGATTTTGCACATTTCCAATAGCTCCGCTTTGCCTCTTTTTTACAAAAAGGCAAAGGGGCTAATGACTAAGATAAGATGTTTAGTTATTTTTTTAGAATCAAGCTACGCTATGTAAGCAGTTGCGCGCGCCTTTAAGCTGGTCCGCGCTCCATTACGCGATAGTTAATATTAAATAATTTCCGTGTTTTTTATTTGATCGATAAAAAATTTACAACGTTGATCAGGAATAGTCTATATATTATGCTTGGCAAAAACAAATTTGATCGGTTGAAAATTGTGATAAATAATCGTGTTTTAAGGGAGGAAATTCAGAAATCAAAGATAAACTCGTATAGCGTACAAATATAACGAGCCTGATATCATATTTTGTTGCTCTATATCTTATAGTTTCTGAAAAACAGGCGTTCATACGGACGGACAGATCGACATATGAACATGGCTAAATCAACTCAGTGAGTTGTCCTGATCAAGAATATATATATTTTATGGGGTCTCAGAAGATTATTTCCACCTGTTAAATAATTTTCGATTTTGCACATTTTCATTAGCTCCCGATTCACATTTTTTCAAAAGGCAAAGAAGCTAACAATATTTAAATGGAGCAGGTAATAATGCGCAATACTTCTTAGCCGAATTTCATGTTGTGTGCAAAGAAGAATTTAGGATTCATGAAATACCAAGAAACGAAAAATTTAAAATGGAAATACTTTCGACAAAATTTAGTAGCGAATTTTCAAGCTCTAATAGTTTTGATGAAAAATCAACGGATACATAAATCAAATTAGTTTATAAAGATAATTAATCTACTTACTGTATACTTTTGTTTACTCTATTTAAATGTAATCGTAATGTAAACTTAATTTAACGCTTTACTCTTTTTTGGCTAAGAATAACAAAAACTGATAACTCGATATAAACTAATTTTGTTAATAATACCGCAAAATATGGTTATATAAAGGCAAAACTTTTGACTTTAAACTATTAAAAACACAAAAAGGGTATTAACGCATAAGTGAAAATGTATATTCCAGTCAAAAGAAAAGGTGTAGTATTTTATAGAGATTATATATAATTTTTTGATCAGGCTTAGTAGCTGATTTGATTTACTACTCCCCACCGTCTATTTGGCTAAGATAAAAAAGATAACATTTTTGTAGTTAGGTGCACCAGACTTAAGCATTCTTGTTGTGTTCCTTTTCTCTTTGGAATTAATATTTAATATTTTTAAATTTCATGTAGTTCTTAATACAGCACTTAATGCGCCAAATAAAATCAAACGGCCCGTTAATTTTTTAAATATTTGTAGTTGGTTCACTGATTATTATGATTTTTTTAATGTACAAAACTTTTGCTAAGGCTTAATAATTGTAATAAACTATTGCTGAGGTACAGAGTTGCGAGGAGCTTTGTTACAAAGTCAATTGCTTAGTGTTCCTTCATTTATATATATTTACATTATATACATATTTATATTTTTGCATATGAATATGTTTCAAAAACATTTAACTATATTAAATAGAGGCCGTTTTAAAACATATCGATTTGAGTAATTTTTATGGTTTTGATGTTTGTATTAAAGTGCGTATGCTTGGCGCCTCTTCTTGGATTTTAGCTCCAATATGCGACCGGCTGACACATGTTTTCTGCTTTTCATATACAAATGTATGTATGTATATTGGATAGTTCTATATTCTCTCTATGTTCGCCAAAATATTTCTCCGAAATGAGGTCAACAGACGCCAAACAGGCGTACTCTTTGCCGGAGAGATAGTTGAACAAGAGGCGAGGGCTTAATAGTGATTGGTGATGTTGTTATTGCTCTCAACTAGGGTGAGTGTAATACGTACGTAATATAACATTTTCTTTTTCGTTATTCAGTACTCATTTTTTTTATTTTTAGCTCCTTTGCCTTTTAAAAAGGCAAAAAGGGAGCTAATGGAAAATTTAAAAATATGTAACATGTAGAGATAATCATCTAAAACCCCCTAAATTCTTTGATCAGGATGACTAGCTGAGTCGATCGAACAATGTGCGTCTGTCTGTCCATCCGCCTGTTTCTCAGAGACTACAATAGCTAAAGCAACTAAATTTGAAATCTAGATTCGCTTCTGTCGTACGCTATACAAGTTTGTTTTGGATTTATGAATTCCCTCCCCTGATCCCCGCAGTACGAAACACACGATTATTAAGCACAATTTTGGGCTGATCTTTTTGGCTCAAATATTAATTAGACCATTCCTCATCTACATTGTGAATTTCGTTAAAATCGAATAAACAACACGGAAGTTATTCAACATTAAGTATTCCGTTATAGAGCGCAGGGGACGTTAAAAGGCACGCGCAACAGCTTACAGTGTATCTTGAACCGTGTATATGTGTGTTTATTTGTGTGTATGTGACTATATGGAGGCAAAGAGGCTCTCGTAGTCAGGTACACCCTTTTACTTGTTTCTTTTTTGTATAAATTTTGTCTACCGCAAGAGCGTACAGGCATATATGCATGTGAAATAGTTTTGTTTTATACCCCGCAATGATTTTACATATGGGAAAACAGGAAATATTCAGATTATGTAAGCTTCATTAAAATATATACTATATACTTCGAAAATACTCCGTTGCCATTCAAGATATTAAGTAAAGGGACATTAGAAAACAGAGAGACAGATATAAGCCAGAAGAGAGATGATTAAATGGCATCTGCACTAATGAGGGTAACGCCCAGTTGCCCAAATCAAATGCAAGTCACTGACACATCTTAAATATCCTATCCATATAGTTAATTTAAAAAAATGGTAAGAGGGAAGACGCATTAAGCAAACGGTAGGCAATGTGTGGGTGTTATAAATTTTGCCAATTGCGGTGCTCAAGTTTAAAGCTAAATATTTATCTTTATGTTGAGACTTATCTGTTACCTTTGAGCTGGGAATGCCCGTGATGCCAGTCACATAAAGTAAAATAAATAAAATATATTTTTACATCAGTATTTTGTTAAACGCGTGTGGGCAACACCAAACAGCCATTCTACATTCTTGTGTTCCCAATTTCCAAATTCCATTTCTCAAGTTTGGGTAAAGCTTCAGCTTCAACTTCAAATCTCGCATCACGTTTGAGTACGAGATGCCCACACAATCAATATGATTAAACATCAAGCTTTTGGGTCTACTTGTTAATCAATAAACTGACCTTGAACTGTTATTATAATCTTCAAAACGGACTAATTGCTTAAATTTTTATAAGACTATAGATAAATACCTATCGCTGCCATAAGATACATCCAGCCACGGTGCAATAATCATGATGGTAATGACAATAGGAACCATCTCACGCATTCCTCAAATTTATAGACTGACTCCCACATTTTCTGTCTGTTTTTAACTCTTGTTTATCCCGTAGGGAATAAATGAGCTTCGCAAAAAAAAAAAACAACAAAAATATAGATCGAAAGAAAAATCCAAAATACGTGTTAAAAATTTCCCTAGCTGTAATATTTGCTAAGCCCACAGATTAAAGCATTTGCCAATAATATAATATCTGCTTTCAAGTTTCAGTAGCTCTCCAGCTTTCCTTTCCAGCTTTCTTAGATTTGCTTGCTGCGTAAGCTGAAACTCTGGATACGTAGTTCTAGTTGTATTCATCTTCCATTTTGCCTCTTCCGTCTTCCGTCTTCCTTTTTTCCACTTTCAGCTTTTGGTCTTTAAGTTAAGAGTTTAAGTTGGTTGCTCTTTGGTTAAGTTGCTTGCTGCTTGAGTCCGGTGGAATCAGTTCTTTCGGATCGTGCTGCCCCTGTTTCTGTGCTGCTTCTTTTCTAATGAAAATTGACGCCATGCTGGTAATATAAGTTGTTTTCGGTTGTTCGGAGCTTGGGATTTGTTTCTTTTATTTTATTTATGTCTCTTTATTTTCGCTGTTGTTGCCCCATCGTCCCATCGAACTATTTTGCTTGTAAATGTTGCGTGAGCTCATTGAAGATTGCTGTTGTCTGTGGTTACATTTCTAATTCTTATTCCATTTTCTATTTCTATTCTTATTACCTCTACTTCTTTTTTGTGGTTTACCTTTATGTTGACAGCGCTCTGTTTTACATATTTTCCTATGAGTATAATAAACAAATCTTTATAACCTAAGTAACCTTAGACATCTGACTGTTTCCTTCATGTGATTCTTTACTAATATCTTAAACTACAAGTTGATACGTCAAAAATGTTACATGTTTGAAAGTTACATAACAGTTAAAGTCTCATTGCTATTGCTTAAAGTAATTTATGTGTTTCTTTGGTATCTCGGCGGGAATAAATACCCGAGAATTGTTAAAGGAGTGGATATACAAATATAACAACAACAGCTACAAGGAAAAGAAAAAAAACAACAATTACAAAGAACTTATATGTATATATTATATACTTGGTTTAATAACTATAGTAGTCTAACCAAGGCTTAACAAGTATAAGAGTTAATATACTAATTTATTGTTTGTACGAGTTTCACGCTGTATTTTTACACATGGAAAAATAGAGTTCTTCTTTCTGTTTTTTTATATGATCTTTCTCCTCATTTTAACAGCTATATGGTATAATACACACACAACAGTCAGATCTTTCGTACCTCGTTTATTTATTATGATTATTTATTTTGTTTTATACAAGTTGCTTAGCTGCTTACTTGCCACAGATGTTGGCAGCTTCGGAGCTTGTGCGCAGTTGACCAGAAGACTTCTCAAAATGTGTGTGTTTGTATTCTGTCTCTTTATACATATATATATATATATGTATAAAAATATGATTGTGTATGTGTGTTTGTATGTGGGTGTCGGTATATAAGTATGTGTCCACATGGTTGCTTTGGCGTCTGCATTCTCTGTGCCTCAGTTTTGTTGCCTCTTCAACACTATTTTGTGTTGCTTTTATGTTTCCCACATAAGTTCAACAAACGCTGCAGCTGTGGCACGCCCGTTGCCTTGTCGGTTTCCCAATTGTAGGTTAGCGTTTGCTTTGCCGCTGTTATTTGCTTTTACTAGAAAAATTGAATATTTTTTCAAGCGCTGATAAACGTTTTCGGTTTTTCCCTGTTTCTGTCCCTGTCCCTGATACTCTAGTCTGAGGCCTCTCTTCAATCATTATCTATTACCTATATTGTTTTTTTTTTTATTTTCCATGTATGCCATAGATTTTGAACTTTATATTTTTACGGTTCAAAAGCAGAAATCCTTTCGGAAATTGCTGGAAATGCTGCCACACCTACCACGTCCAGGCAAGCAGTTTTCAGTCATTTGCAAGTGGGTGTTCCAAACATGTTCCCATTGCTTTTTGCATTCACTCGTCCCATGTTGCATATATGACAAATTTTAAGTGCACCGACTGCGTGTGGGCGCCACAAATCGAAAACTGCAGGCGACGGTGCTTGCAACACGGTTACAAGGCGATGGCGACACGACTCTTGATAAGAATTGACTTCCATAGACATACTCACACACACATACAAACAAACAAGCATACATGCATAGATATATATTATATATATATATATATATAACACATATATATATTATATATTATTACATTAACACACCTAAAGAGGCAACATTGATGTTAAGAAACTTGCGGTACGGCGCTTTTACCAAACGCTTTTACCAAACGACGACATAAACAATACCGAATAACTAGTTTTGCTTGCTGTTGTCGCATTGTTTTATGTACTTGAGCTCCAGTTTATGACTGGCTCTAGTCGCAGACCTGCAGCACTTTGCTCAATATCCATTTCGTTATATATATATATTCATATATGTATATACATAAAGTATATATATTCTTGATCAGGACGACTAACTGAATCGATCCAGCCATGTACGTGCGTCCTTGTGTATGAAAGCCTGTTTTTCAGAGACTACAAGAGCTAGGCAACAAATTTGAAATACAGATTTGTTATATATATATTATATTATATAAAAAGAATGATTATTAAGCACAATTTTCAACCGAAAATTCTGCAGTGTAGCAAGAGTGTATGTGTGTGTATGGCTGTGTCTGTAGGCAAAGGGACTCTCCTAGTCGGGTACACTCGACTACAGATTTCTTACTTATTAGCCCCTTTGCCTTTTTGTAAAGAAAAGAGCAAAGCGGAGCTATTGGAAATGTGCAATATTGAAAAGTATGTACCAGGTAGAAATAATCATCGGAGACCCCATAAAGTATATATATTCTTGATCAGGACGACAAGACGAGTCGATCTAGCCATGTCCGTCCGTCCGTCCGTCCGTCTGTATGAACGTCTGTTTCTGGAGAAACCAAATTTTAAACCTAGATTTGTTATTTTAGTACGCTATATAAGTTTGTTTGAGATTTTTCAATTTCCTCCCCTGACCCCCGCAATTTGAAGCAATCGATTTTCAGATACAATTTTTAACCGATCAAATTTATTTTACGCATACATATTAAGTAGACCATTTTTCATCTACGTTGGGAATTTCGTTAAAATGAACAATAAACACGGAAGTTATACAACATTGAGTACCGCGATATAGAGCGTGGGGAGCTAAAAGGTGCGCGCAATGGCTAAGTACATGCAGAACTGTGTGTATGTATGAGTATGTGTGTTTATGGCTGTTTATGTAGGCAAAGGGGCTCTCGTAGTCGGGTACAGTCGACTACAGACTTCTTACTTGTTTTTGAGATAATTTAGTGCAACAACACGACAACTGAAGACGACAAAGTTTATTTAATCCTGACATCCTTGTGACAAACTGGTAATACAGTTATACTTATAAGATTTACAAGGTATGTATATAAATTATTTATAAGTATTATTACTTGGGCACACTTTAATGTTATATAATACTCTGGCTCTAGTATGTTATTGTAAACAAAAATAAATTTCTCAGTCGAGTACTGTCAAGCTTAAACTTTTTACTGATTGGTCGTGTCATTGTGTGACTGGCCACTTAGATATGATTTTCTCTAGTGGGTTGATATTAAAACGATGATACGCTATGATTGATATTTTATGGGGCGTATCAAGCTTTTTGGGGGTGTTTTAAAATCATTACATTTTAATACGAAATGCTAGATTGAAAGTTATGAAACAGTCAGAATGTTCCAAGTGTACTCGATAAAGATAATTTATTTTTAGGTCCTTTATCTTTTGAAAAAAAAAAGGAAAAAGTAAGAAATCTGTAGTCGAGGGTCTCCAACTACAAGCACCCCTTTGCCTTTTAACCCCCGCGCTCTATAACGCGATACTTAATGTATATATAGCTTCCATGTTTTTTATTCAAGCTTAACAATTTTCTGTCGTTCTGCCTGTCTGCCAATCCATCTGTCCGTCCGTATAAACGCCTGCTCCTCTAAGGCTAGAGAAGAAGTAGAGCAACCAAATTTTAAGTCTATATTCTTTATTTTCTTATGTTTAATTTTTGAATTTCTTTCCCTGGGGGGTACGTACGTAAACGCGATTAATTAGACCATTCTTGATCTACGTTCTGAATTCTATTAAGATTGACCAACAAACACGGAAATTATTGAATAATAACTAACGGGCTATACAAATTGGGGTGCTTAATAGCGCGCGCAACAGATAAAAGTGTGTATGGAACTATTTATGTGTGTGTATGTGACTGTATGTATGCCAAGGGGCTATCGTAGTCAGGTACACCCGACTTTAGCTTTCTTACTTGTTTACGATACTCTTGTGTGATTTTTATTTTGCGTGGGCAACTTTTCTGGCTCTGGCTGCTTTCGTTTCATTAAGTTTCGTATGGTCTCTTCTCGTTTCGTTTCGGTTGGGTTCGTTTCGTTTCAATTTGATTGACAGTGAAAGTGAGCTACCCGGATAGCCCGGATAGGGTGCTTGGGGATCGACACTATTGGAAACTGTTAGCACATTTTAAGCTCTTTGGCTTTAACAAAAAGTCAAAAAGAGATCTAATTGATTTGTGCAAGATCGAAAGGTATATAACAAATAGAAATAATCATCTGAAACCACATAAAATATATATATTCTTGATAAGGACGACTAGCTGAGTCGATCTAGCCTTGTCCGTCTATCTGTCTGTTCGTCTTCTTGCATTATGGAGCGCAGGGAGGCTAAAAGGCGTGTGGAACAGCTAACAGTGTGTGTAAAACTGTGTGTATATGTATCTATTTTATCAAAGGAGCTTTTCGTAGTCGGGTATACCCGCCTACAGCCTTCTTATTTAGTTAAATCTGTTTCCGGTTGCTGCGAAAACTCACTGTTAATTAAATGTCATATGGCCTATTTGCATGGGAACGCATTGAGCCATGTCCGATGAATGTAACATTATGTCATACTATAGCCACGCCTCTTTTTCAACCTACAAATCTAAAATTTTTTACTAGATCTTCTCAGGTTTGTCAGGCTCAATTGATTGACAACGCTTCGTTGAATCCCCAAGTTGGTAAATAATATAAAAATAATGTGAGAATTGGGAAAACCAACCAAATTTTCGTACAAGTTTTTCTACAAGTTTTTCGACTGCAAATAAACATTTTTTTATGGAAATGCTAATAAAATAGTTATAGTAAAAAACAAGTAAGAAATCTATAGTCACGTGTACCCGACTACGAGAATCTCTTTGCCTACATACACAGACATACAAACACATAAACACAGCACTACACGCACTTTAAGCCATTGCGCGCGCCATTTAGCCCCCGCGCTCTATAACTTAATGTCGTATAATTTCTGTGTTTTTTGTTCAAATCGCAATATAGATCAGGTTGAAAATTGTGCTTGATAATTGACTAGGGTCAGGGGAAGAAATTCATAAGTCTTAAACAAGCTCGCATAGCGGACGAACGAAATGAAACAACATTTCAAATTTGGTTGCTCTAGCTGTTATAGTCCGTAAGAAGGCGTTCATACGGACGGACGGACGGACGGACGGACGGACGGACGGACGGACAGACACACAGACGGACATGGCTAGATCGACTCTTCAAGTCGTGCTGATCAAGAATATATATGCTTTATGTGGTTTCAGATTATCATTTCTACCTGTTACATACCTTTCGACTTAGTACTTTTTGCCTTTTTTAAAAGCAAAGATGCTAAATACAATCAAGAGATATGCTTTTAATTTACTAACTCCATTTTTGGCCTATACAACAAATTGGGTTAAATTCCAAGCAGTTAGCAATAAAGGCGACTCGTTTAGATGCTTCAAATAAGTAATATGAAATTTGATAGAACTGGTTCTATGAAAAGAGGTGCATTATAGCATGTTTACAGAATTTCCAACTATTACCAAGTAAATGCTTGACGTGGTTTAAAGGCAGTTAAATAATGTAACCTCTTTTATAATTTAGATAATTAGGTTAGGATATTGTTGTGGAAAAGTGTATCTTCTCGTTTGTTGGTTGCAATTTTAAACATCTGTAAGGGCATATTTAAGATTGTTTTGGCAAATCAAATAGAAGTGAACTCAACTGAACTGTACTCAATTAAAGAGATTTGATTGCGTTGGATGATTGAGTTAGCTACCCACGCGATATGCCTAAGGCTCTAGAGCAACATATATTGCAGCTGTTCGGCTTAGTATTGGTATATAAAAGTTATATATGTGGTATGTGTATTTATTCATGTGTATGCATGTATGTGTGGTTCGTATTTTGTTGGTTGTACTTATGAAGCCTTGGTTAAAGAAGGCTAATTGTTAGATTGCTGCAATTTACAGCAGCTTCCGTTTCAATGGTATTTTCAACGCTTTGTGGCTAAATGACGTTAACGCTGACGCTGATTGCAGCCTCCAGCGATCCTCAATACTGTTGCCACAGCATACTTAACATATACGAATTCCTTTTTGCCCAACCAGATGTCCAGACATTCAGTGATCCTCATCATTTGCATGCCCGGCGCATTACATGTCAGCAATGATTGCAATTTGTAGTTGTCGTTGTTGTTACTGAATTACCTTAAATTGCTGCGGTGTGCTTTTTTGTTGCTAGTGGCTCTCCTGTTCTTACCGGCTCACAATAAATTCCAATCAAATTACTGCTGCCCTGGACTGTAAGTGAACCGTTTCAAGTCTCTGGCTATACCCACACTCATGCAATTATTCATTGTCATTTATCTTATACAAACTGCTGCACCTGTTGCTGTATTGATTGAAAACTTGTTGCTGCTGCAGCAACTAAACCCATCGCAAACACAACAGGTGGGTATAACAGGCAACAGCCTGTTGCGCCCCATCATCTGTTAACAATTTGTTCTGATCAACTTATTAAATAGCGTAAAATCAATGCATCAACTGAAGCAGTAGCTGCAGCAGGAATAGCTGCTTTATCCATAAAGATTTTTAAGTTTAAGGATACAATTTGCTTATGTGGGACAGGCCAAGACTCATGCTTGGTCTAAGGCCATCTTAACAGCACAGACTGCCTCGTAAAGGTACTATAATAATACTCATCACTTGGCCGGCTCATCTGCATAAATACATGCTATCGTGACCGGCTACCCCTTAAGGCTTAACCACCCAGTAAGTTCATGGAATTTACAGTCATTTTAGCACTTTGACTTTGAAATTTTCATTGTTTTGTTATTTTTGTCACGGTTGCAATTGCATTACGTATTACTCTTGCACTTATTAGCCTCTTTGCCTATTTTACAAATAGATATTAGTTTTTGTATAGGGTGCAGTCGGGTTTAATTCTTGGAAAAGAATATTCATGTAATTCCGATGAAACCTCAGTCATTTATGATGTCACTATACTATCACACATAATAAAAAGATTAGAGTTAAGCGCAAACGTTATGAAATCGGAAACCAGTTGATTAAAATTCATCCAAACAAGATTGGGCATATATATTTATTCGTATATGCGGATATAGCAAACGGAAGGTAGTTCTCCTGACCTAATAAAAATTTCTTATTAGTACGAACATCATTGTTGATCTTACTCAAAGTAAATATCTGTACAATTTCTTAAATGTGTATGTGTGTATTGAAATGTTCCTATAGAACTGGTAGTGTAGCTTAACCCTTTATAGCGCAGTGTTGCAGGTCTTCAACATACCGTTTGGAAGCTATTATCTTTTAGTGTGTATTGGCAAATTTAAAAAAAAACAAGTAAGAAATCTGTAGTGAAGTGTACCCGACTACGAGAGCCCCTTTGCCTTCATATACAGCCATACACACACATACTCATACATACACACAGTTCTGCACGTACTTAGCCATTGCGTGCACCTTTTAGCCCCCCACGCTCTATAGCGCGGTACTTAATGTTGTATAAGTTCCGTGTTTTTTGTTAAATTTTAACGAAATTCACAACGTTAATGAAGAATGGTCTACTTAATATGTGTGCCAAAAATAAATTTGATCAGTTGAAAATTGTGCTTAATAATCGTTTTTTTCGAATTGCAGGGGTCAGGGGAGGAAATTGAAAAATCAAAAACAAACTTGTACAGGGTACAAAAATGATAAGTCTAGGCTTAAAATTTCGTTGCTCTAGCTCTTATAGTCTCTGAGAAACAGGCGTTCATACGGACGGACAGACGGACGGACAGACAGACGGACAGGGCTAGATCAACTCGTCTTGTCGTCCTGATTCAGAATATATATACTTTATGGGGTCTCCGATAATTATTTATATGTGTTACTTTTGGATTTTGCACATTTCCAATAGCTTCGCTTTGCTCTTTTTTACAAAAAGGCAAAGGGGCTAAAAAAAAAATTTTGAAAATCGGAGTTGTTGCGCTTTAAAGGGTCAAAAGTAAGGAACAGAGTTTTTAGTAGTCGAATACATTTGAGAAAAGTATTCGTAATAATTTTGTTTTTTGCAACGCTGTCATAATTGAGACTGCAAATTAGCGAAGTCAAGTGAGAAGTAACTGGGGAATTTGTCTGACTGCGAAGTTGAGGGAACTGAGTTGATCGGACTAGACAGTACAATGCGCATACTGCACTCATGAATAGATGCATTCATGTTGAAGTTGCCATTACCATTACCATTACCATTACCATTACTAATAAAGTCCAGCAGCATACGGTGGCACAGCTGACAGTAACATTAGCGGCAAGAGATCTGGAAAAGTAGAGATCACAGATCATAAGATCACAAAGTGGTTCGCTCACGCTAACCAATGCTGATCAAGTATGATAAAACAGAGTATAAGAGTGAGAGATGAATAAGTGGACATATTGGATCTTGTACGATAGGATTGAACAGTGCCTTATGTTTTTGCGTGCCACAATTTCAATTTGTTTGGCACATGGCTTGGCCGTATAGGCTATGTCTTTCACTTTCGTGTATTTGCCACAGCTCCAATTGTAGAGCGAGTTGTGCAAAGAGTTTACTTATGAATGGGACATGTAATGTTATGTGAAGATAGAGTTGGTGTTGCAGTTGAAATTGAATGCTGGTGCCACTTGATTATTCGTATATTTGACTCAGCGAATCTGCAGCTGCACTTGAACTGAAATGCGTCACTTGTTTAAAATAACAACGGCATCAGCCATATAAATGGGAAAGTGCAAATAGAAACCAAGCAGTAGGCATACTGAAACCATTGACACCACTACCACCAATAGCATTAAGTGCTGGTCAGTGAAGTTAACGTTTAAGGTTTAAGCCATAACTAAGACTGGTCTTTGATTGGATTGATGCGCTTCTAGCCTTGAGTCAGTATTACAATGATATTGTGATCAAATACAGTTATGAGTAAAAGGGGAATCAGTGTATGTTTCTCTTGGAAAGCTATATATACAACAGCAACGACCGCAACAGCTTTCTCGTTTTTAACCCCTTTTACTTAAAAAAAAAAAACCAAGAAAAGAGAGTTAATGGATTTGTGCAAAATTTAAAAGTATATAACAGGTAGGAATAATCAACTGACTCCACGTTAAGTATATATATTCATGATCAGGACGACTAACCCAATCGATCTAGCCTGTCCGTCTGCTTTCTGTTCGTCTATTTGAACGACTATTTCTCAGAGACTATAAGAGCTAGAGAAGCTAGTAAGCTATACGAGTTTGTTTTAGGCTTTTGAGTTTCATTCCCTGACACCCGCAATACGAAAATAAACTATTATTGTGCACAATTTTCTACCGATCGAATTTTTTTATTGGCACACATAATAATTAGATCATTCTGTATCTACATTCTGAATTTTGTTATGATTTGATAAAAAAAAAATACACAGAAGTTATTCAACAATAAATATCGCATTTTGAAGCGCGATTGGGCTAAAAGGCGCACGCAACAGCATAAAATGCGTGTCGAAATGTGCATATGTGGGCATGTGGGCATGTGTGTGTGTGTGTGTGTGTGTGTCTGTGAATGTCGGCAAAGGGATTATCGCAGTCGGGTACACCCAACTACAGCATTCTTGTTCGTCTTTAGACAAAACGGAAATACCACAATTTAATTTTCTCACCTCGTTTAGATTTGGTGTCATCAGGCTTTATCGTTGCTATGTTTATACGCGTGTTTATCTATGTTTGCTTTGTCAAGTCATAATATATATATATTTGTCTCGTCAACATTACTGTTGTCCCTATCTTTTTTGTCTTTTGATTTACTTACTTATACTATCTATTTTACTTAGCTTTATAAAATTACGTTGCACAACCATATTCCATAGCCTGTTTCCTACCATATATTGTTTCTATCTCATATATACCCGCATTCTGCACAACAAAAACATGTAAGAAATGTGTAGTCGAGTGTATTCGAATACGAGAACCTCTTTGCCGACATACACAGACATACACACACACATACACAAATATACACGCGCTTTAAGTCAGTACGCGCGCCTATTAGCCCCTGCACGCTCCATAACACGATACTTGATGTTGTATAACTTCCGTGTTTTTTATCCAATCTCAACGAAATTCAAAACCTACATTAATAATAGTCCAATTATTATGTGCGCCCAATAGAAATTCCATCAGTTTAAAATCTTGCTTCATATTGCGAGCGTCAGGGGAGCAAATTAAAGATAGACTCGTATAGTGTAGCGAAATAAGAATTTAGATTTCAAATTTTGCTCTAGCTTTTATAGTCTCTGCAGAACAGACAGCAGACCGACAGGGGTAGATCGACTCGGTTAGTCTTCCTGATCAAGAACATATATACTTTATGTGGTCTCAGTTAATAATTTCTACCTATAACATATGGCAAAGCAGTTTTCTTAATTGAGATAGCCCGACTACAGCTTTCTTACCTGTTTTATAATAATGAACAATTCTTGGGGAACAAATATGTAGGATTTATGCTTCTTTATGTTTAATGCTCTATAGACATTTTTAAGGTTGTCATATGTAAGACAGATATTTGTAGTTGCAGCAATGCTACTTAAAATAAATTAATCTTCTAATTTATTAGGCGATCTTGATTTGACGCTGAGGTATGCCAATTGAAAATAGTTAGGCAGTTACACAATTTAGAGCTCCTTTAAAGACTTATTTTTCCCGTTCAAAAAGTGCAATTGCCAGTTTTGTCATCACTTTCGCTACTTTGCCTATCTGCTTATTTATAGACTTAGAGAGGATTTGTGTTAATAAATGGATGGAGACAACTAGGATCCATTGATGGTAATTTTTAATTTGAAATTGGCGCGCACAAATTGCTCAGTTATTCTATCAATGACATTTAAAACTTCATTAAACTCAAGGCTTATATGGCGAATACCCATATTTGTAGCCCACATATATAGATATATATATATATATATATATATATATATATATATATACATATAACTCAAGTTGTGCACAAAATAAAAAAATCGTAATATAAATACCAAGTATGAGAACGTTCTTTAAACAGGATACAGTTACCCAGGATTGGATTGTATGGATCTTTGCTTTCAATACTTTAAGCCTATAATAATGCTATAATAAACGCATATAAATAGATTTCGTCGTGTCACGCGCTTTTTCTCATCTCTAGCTCAGAAAGACGCCATCTACCCACAATTTGTTGGCCACTATGACAAATTCAACAAAGCATTCTCTCTGCATCCTCTGGTATACTCCTTATCCATGTTGGGTCATTAAAAATGCAAGTTGCCTGGCTAGTTCGAGTCGGTTTGGTTTGTTGGCTTCTTGGCCTGCTGGGCCTTGTGACGTTTGGTTGAGTATGCTCCTGTGTTTCGTTTTGCTCGCCTGTTTCGCTTTTACTTAACATTTTTAGCCTTTGCGCCGCTAATTGGCAGAAAATACCAAAAATGGCCATATATGACCACGATGACGACGACTGCAACGGCAGCGTCTGCGATGACGATGATGGCGATACTGGGCAATGTCTATGGTTATGTTTCGCATTGGAACTCTAATGAGCGGCATGCTGTTTGTCTCTCTGTAAACTAGTGGCACCGCCTAAAAGGGAGGGTTATCGATCAACAATTACCGATAAACGATCACCAACGCTTCTTCACCACTAATTGACAGTTAAGACTGATGTTGGTTTTATGCACCGTCATGCCATTAACAAAACTCATAAAAACCCTAACAGCATATAGCAAATATATTAATATTATATTTATTCACAATTATCGATAAATATAAAACCAGATGCACAGGCACCTTCAATTGTAAAGAAAAGAGGCTTTAAAGAGTCTATCTATATAGATATGATATGTATAGCTTAGGGATAGGATGTAACTCCTGCATTGTTGCATGGCAATCGCGGGGCGTGCATCTTAGATCCCGAAAACGTTTTCCCTAATGTCCCTATGACATGCAACCATCACATTCAGCATGCAATATGTACTATGCAATAGACATTTTAAAATATTAGAATTTGGCCAACTCAATCCCATTTTATTGGAAGCTAACTTATATAACATTCACTTACCATAATACAAAACTAGTTTTACTCTTAAGGAACCAACTTTAAGCAATCTTATTCTTAACAACTAAAAATCTGTTGTCGGATGTACCTATACACAAATATACACAAGTATACACAAATATACATATACACAAATATACACACATATTCAGAGTACTATATGCACTTTGAGCTGTTGCACTCCCCTTTTAGCCCCCCGAGCTCCATTTTGGAATTTATAATATATACATATATATGTTAGAATCAACGTTACTTGAATGGCTATAAATAGACCAACATTATTAAGCAAAATGTGCCGATTGCAAGTGTTGTGCCAGCTGCCCAATAACATGATGCCCTCGGGCGATATCACTGCCCAACCAATGAGATGCAGAAACGGTGGCTGCTGCATCTGCTTTTCCTCATCTGAAACTCTTCCAGAATTCAGCTTCAATTTAATATAATCCAACTGCCTCTTGTTTTTACTTAAATGAGCGGCTTTGTTCTCATAATTTCTCCCCTACTCAGCAGCGTGACTGATATTGAAAGTTTGCTGTAAATTGTCCTTACTTCCTCACAGCACCCGCTATGCATCCCACGCATATTAGAAAAAAAAATAGTATTCAACTTGACCATTATCATAACAAAATTTTATACTAAATAACTTATTTGAATTCAATGCAGGAATAATTTGTTTGTAATTCAAGTACTAATATCTAATATTTATATAATTATATATACTTTACTTTATTTTTGTTGTTGAAGCTTTTTAATTTATCAATCAATTTGGGAGGACGATAAGCTCATTAGATGCAGTTTCAATAATTAGATTTGTGATTTAGAATCTGTGATTAATTAACGTACATTGCAACAACAACAAAACCAATCACGATAACAATTGACTTTTGTGTATTAATGTACACAGAAGTATGCGATTGTTGTTGCCGCTGTTTACAATAGGCACACGTTTGTGGCACAGACACGGGTGCAACAACAACAATAGTAATAGCAAGCGCAATAACAATAGCCAATGCAACAACACTCTAAGATCCATTTAAATGTCAATCAGAGACACTTTGACATGTACACAGACGTGTACATTGAATGCCGACATTTTGATGGGTTTTTGAATCCAAAAGCTGAGGGTAAACTTCGAGGGGTTACGCGTAGGCGGGATTACAGTTGACTACGGTAGACCAAGAGAAGGAAACATTAGGCTACGGGCAAATATCTATAGACTGGATAGCATAAAACTAGATCAAGTAACAAATCTGTAGGTGAGTGTACCCGATTACGAGAACCCCTTTGCCAACATACAGTCACATTCACACATATACACGGTTTTATACGCACTGTATGCTGTAGCACGAGACAGGCGTTTATACGGACGGACAGACGGACAGACGGAAAGACAGACATAGCTAGATCGACTGATCGACTCAGCTATTCATCCTGATCAAGAATGTATATACTTTTTGGGTTGTCAGATAATTATTTCTGCCTGTTATATACTTTTCGGTTTTGCACATTTCCATTTCAAAAGTCAAAGGGTCTAAAAACGTTGAATCAAATTGATAAATGGGTATACGAAAAGAATATAAGTTGAAAAGAATCAACAAGTAGATATGACAATTTAAAACTCTTAAAGGAATCAGACTTACTAAGGTGCCTATTGGGACAGGGAACTCTGTTGGGACTATTGACGAGACATTGCGGATACGGGCGTCGCCTATAGCACAAATATGAAAACGAATAATAAAGGCCACATTGCTGTAAACAAATTGACATTTTCATATAAATTTTAATTGTCGCCATAAACTAAATGAAGTCGATACCAAAGTGGCACCAGCAAGCAGTTTATAGTTCATTTATAAGGGGTTAGTGGGGAAAGGGGCTTACCACCATTTTTAGTTCTATTTTTGCGTGTCTGCATTTTTAGAATTATTTTGTTCTTTTGTGTTTGTTGTTGTATCTGGTTTCATTGGATTTTATTTCTGTGGTGTGCGCATAAAATTTGCATAAATTACAACTCAAACAATATAACAGACACAACACATTAATGTAAAAACATACATACAACATATATATATATATATATATATATATATAAATTTATTTTGAAGCCGCTTTAAATCATTATGGTAATGAGTTTTCATTAAAAAGCAAAGTATAGCTACGAACATGCTCTGTACTTTAACCCAAGCCAAAAATTATTTGAATAAGTTTTATGGGGGTACAGTACTTGGACAACAGTAGCACCAAATATGACATGTCATGACGGCTCTGTTAATAGTATCAATGGCTGTAGCTGTGGCAGCTGATATGAGCTAATTGATTTCATTATGTCGCAGATGGTAAACTGTGTAAAATCTTATTTTCTTGCTAAAATCTATATTTCGGAGTTTTATTATGAATATTTGCCATAACTGCTTAGATTGGATTTAAAAAATTGAAAGTGTTTCCTACAAAAAACAAACATAAGTTGTTGAACTGATCTAAACCGAACTAAACTGAAACGAATTTCAGTCTAATATTTGGGTCACCAACACTCCAAACAGCTGCCATCGGCCAGCTATCAGCATGACGAAAGTATTCTAAGCAGCACCATCAAAACGCTATCAGTCGCTTGATTATAAATGCTATTGATTATTGGTTTTGAATTCTAATCCATATAGCATATGCCAACATTTCAACATGTGGCAGTTGACATATAGAAACAAGTAAGTAAGCTGTAGTTGGGTGTCCCCGACTACGACAACTCCTTTGCCCACATATACAGACAAACACTCACATACACCCACATACAAACAGTTCTACGCGTAGGGCAAGCTGTTGTACCTACCTTTTAGCCCTCCCCCCACACGATACGTAACATAATTTTGCATTTAAGCAATATTTGCATATAAGCTGTGCATCTTATAACCGATATATACTGTATATTCTTTATCAGGGCAACTAGCCAAGTCGATTTGGCCCTGTCAGTCTGTGTATCTGTTCTACTCTATGAAGGCCTATTTCTCAGAGACTATAAGAGCTATATCAACCAAATTTGAAATCTAGATTCGTTATGTTCGTATACAACATTAAGTATTGAGTTATAGAGCGCGTGGGGCTAAAAGTCGCGTAATGTCTAAAGTCCGTGTTTAACTGTGGATATATGTATGTGTATGTCTGCGTATGTTGGTAAATGGGTCCTTGTAGTCGGATACACTCGACTATAGATTTCTTATTTGTTCTCTTTTCGCTTGTTCCAACTTTTCTTCAAGTGTTGGCAGCTAGCTTAATTTGATTTATTTCTGTTGACTCCGCGAATTTGGAACTGCTCTTTTTGCTGTGATGTAGAAAGGGCGCGCAGGCGTTGCAAACAGCAAAAGTTATTCTTGGACGAGGAACAGCAGCTACAATAACTGAACAACTGGAATCTGATCTTTTTGCATGCTCAATAAACTTTGGGCTGCGGCTCGACACATGACCGCAATACGACCACAAAATTCATGCGAAACTGCAGTCATTTTGTGTATGTGCTTGGTAGCTGCAGTTGCTGTAGCTACTTGGCTTAGCTTACTTTGCTGGTTAGCTATTTTGGTGGATGCATTGAGTTTGTATCGCCTTGCTTAAGCTGTCAGCTTGATGAGCGTCTACACGGCAGCCCAACAACTCGCCTTCTTGACCAGAAACAACAAATGCAAGTTGCGAATGGCCTGTGGCTGTTGTTCGCGTTACTGCTGTTCATTTTGTGTCTTTTCACTGTAAACCCCACTTGAATATATACAATTTAACTGCCAAGTCCTGCTCTCTAAGAATTTAAAATGTGTTAAAGTAAAAAAAAGCTGTAGTCGCGTTTATTCGACTACGGAACCCCTTCGCCTATATACAGTCACCTACACACAAATATACACAGTTGTATACGCACTATAAACTGCTTTGCTTGCCCTTTACCCCCCCCCCCCCCTTACGCACGTTAACACAATACTTAATATTGATTAAATTCATTCAATCTTAACGAAATTCACAACGTAGATAAAGATTTCAGTAATTATTACGTGCGCCTAAGAGGCAAAGGCCTAATGAAAGGTTTATAAACCAAAAATTGAATTCTTTACTGAAATTCGTTGACTCTCACGCTTGAGGTCAAGGGATTTATGAGATTATCAAATGTTCGCTTTTATCTTATCAACCCTTATGTAATTCCAAAACCTATAAATAAGGGGTCGTGCACATATTACGTAACGCGTCAGGAGGGGGAGAGGGGGTGAGGGGGTTCGCGTTTTGTGACGAAGTGTGACATATGGGGAAGGGGGGGGGGGGGGGGGGGCTTGCATTTTTAATATTTGAATGCACACAAATTTTGTCCTTTTACTTCTGCAATTGGCTCTTAAACTTCTTCCTTAAAATGATGAATATGATCTGTTTCCGTATGATTATCATTCCCATTTTTGAGAAGTGCACTTGAAACACTACTGACAGTGTAGCCTTAATATGTGCATAATTTAATAAATGATAAGACTCTATCTAGATTGTAAAACTTATCATTATCATTGAAAACTTGCAACATACTTAAAACGTTTCTCATTATAATATAATGTCGGTCCGCCCCTCCGTCTGTATGAACGCCTGTTTCTCATAAACTATAAGAGCTAAAGTAACCAAATTTAAAATCTAGATTTCTTATTTTCGTACACTAGACAAGTTTGCTTTAGATTTTTATATTTTCTTTACAACACGATTATTAAGCACAATTTGTAGCCGTTCGAATTTCTTTTTTGCATACAAAATCATTAGATCTATCTATCTATCTCTCTCTCTCTCTCTCTCTCTCTCTCACTCTCTGTCTCTCTCACTCTAACTTCTTCTCTCACACATTAGCTCTCTCTATCTCTCTCACTCTCTTTACACTTTTTGCCATGTTTCTCTCTCTCTATCATAGTTTAGGGGGTCAAAGTGAAACCGGTTTTAAAGATTATTCTAAGTTTACCTTTTAACTCCCCGAAGCATTTGAAGAGGCTGCGTGGGAATCAACCCCAATAGTGAAGGATCAACGATTAACGCCTATGTATTTATATGAAGGTATGCCCCACTAAAGTTGACGGAACCTTATACGCACAATTCTCGCACTGTTGAATGCAGGCGGCACAGTTAGCAGCATATTAACTGCACCGTTGTCGTCGTCGGACGTCCAACTTGTGTGGCATGGTCATATCAGTCTTGGTCGCAGCTTGACGGCATGACGGCTGGATCGTCCCTACGCCAATTCCTTTCAAATTTTTTTACCACACCCATCCGAAACGCACAGAGAAAACAAAAGCCGCTCTTCCATTCGATTCCTGGATACAGTTCTATACTTTGCTTTTACATTTTCGTTCCATTTTTCTTTTGCCTCTTCATTCTATTTATTTATGCGCACGTTTCATTTGACGTTCCCTATCCTTTTGTCAATGCTCTTATAATTTACCTGTACAATATTGTGTTTGTCACACACCCCCGTCCAAACACAAGCACACACCTTTCAATAAGAAATACCTTTAGTCAGCGTAGAGACTTTCGATGGTATAAAGGATAACAAAACAAACATTTGAAGTAAATTGATGTAAGCCTGACTATAAGATACTCTAAATCAAATATGTTATGTTAAACCTCTGGCTATTATCTAGCGATTATTAATAAATTTATATTGTATATTGTACGTTATTGTAACAAAAAAATTTATTAATAGAATAGTTATGTATATATTCCTTTTCGATTTTATTTAAATCTTCACAAAACCAAAACTTTTCATGACCTAAACTATTCTTATCTATCGAATTTGTTGATTATACAATAATAATAAAAACCACAGTTTTAAGCTGTTCAGCGTGCCTTTTAGCCCCCGCGCTCAATATCGCAATACTTTATGTTGAATAACTTCCATGTTTTTTTATTCAATGGTAACAAAATTTACAAGAATGTTCTATTTATTATGTGTGCCAAAAAAAAAAAAGAATTGATCGATCGAAAATTGTGCCAAATAATCGTATTTTTTGTACTGAGGGGGTCAGAGGTGGAAACTTAAAAATCAAACATTAACTCTTATAGCGTACGAAATTAAGGAAAACGGATTTCAAATTTGGTTGCTATAGCTTTTATAGATCCTGAGAAACAGGCGCTTATACGAATGGACAGACGGACGCACATAGCTAAATCGACTCAGCTGGTTGCCCTGATCAAGAATATATATACTTTATGATGTCTCAGATGATTATTTCTACCTGATACATACTTTTCAATATTGCGCATTTCCATTAGATACCTTTTTAATTTTTTCAAAAGGCAAAGGGGCTTCAAACACGATTGTTAAGCATAATTTTCAACCGATCGAATTTCTTTGCGCACACAATATCTACCTTGTGAATTTCGTCCATATTGTATAAAAAACAGTGAAGTTATTCAATATGAAATATCGCGTTATTGGATTTGTGAAGGGTTGAAGCTCGAGAGGTACACGGGACACCAGTTTACTTAGTTTTTTAAATTGGAATCATATAGAGTTCCGATGATTTTCTATATTTCAACTGATTCACTCCCACGTAAAGTTGGTAACGCAATACACGCGTAGTTTATGGGTCATTTTAGTTTCCCATATCACCCACTTCAATTTTAATGCATAAGACCTCAAAAAAAGATGACGATCCTATTTCATCGATATTTTAAATATCGTTGGCGGTAAACAACAAGAAAATAGAGAAGGGAGCGGAAAACAAAATGTGGAGACCCAAAACATAAAAAACTTAAAAGAAAATTTAGTTGCTTGAATAATTTATGAGCGACAAACGAAAGCTAACATGAAAATTAAAACAACAACACCAACTACAACAAAACAAGTAAGAAAGCCGTAGTGAAGTGTACACGACTACGAGAACCCCTTTGCCCACATACACAGACATACACAAGCATATAAACACATACTTACAGCTCTCCAAGCTGTTGCGCGCGACTTTTAGCTCGCTGCGCTTCATAATGCGATACTTGTTAAATAACTTTCTTTCTTACTTGTTTTTATCCCCTTTGCCTTTTGAAAAAATAACAATTAAGAAGGGTGTAGTCGGGTGTACCCGACTACAAGAACCTCTTTGCCTACATACACACAGTTCTAAATGCACTTTAAGCTGTAGCCTGTGCCTTTTAGTCTCTGAGAAACAGGCGTTCATACAGACGGACAGGGCTAGGTCGATTCGGCTAGTCATCCTGATCTAAAATATATATATGTTGTGGGGTTCAGATGATTATTTCTACCTCTAACATACTTTAGGATTTTGCACATTTTCATTAGATACCTTACTACCTATTTCAAAGGCAAAGGGGATAAATATGGTAATATGTCCATACTTTGTTGTTGCTTTAGTTGAAAAAACTGAAAATACCCGATAAGCTGAAACCCGAAGATATATTGCTTTTCTAACTGCAGCTTTAAGCAAATTTTAGATTCAATCTATTTTCAATACTTAAAACTTGTATATACCATTTTAACGCTTTTGTTTTTTTGTTGTGTATATAAATATTATTAATAACATCTAACCCAACTGGCTGATAGCGTATAACTACCAATTTGCGCTGTCAGAGCAGAGTTTTTGTAAGTCTTTATAGTGCGCAGTGTAAAGCGCTTATTGCTGTAATCTTATCAGCTGCAAGCTGGCAGCTCCAATTGGAGCGAGGCCGCAGCCACGTGAGAGTTTAAGTCAAGCAACTTAAAAGCTAAGCTAACAAATGCCAACATATATTATAACTACCAACTGTTTGATTTGCAACCCACTAGATGTCTTTCCGAATGCACTTTGTGTGCTCCGCGCTAAGAGGTGTAAATTTTATAGAGAAGGAAACGTTTTGATATCCTTAGTTTTGGCCACTTTTATACAGTAATTGTTTGTTTGTTTCACATTAACATGAACACTTTTTGATGGCCTTACTAACACTCATATTGCTATGTAATATACTCTGCATCCTGTTATTAAATATTATATTGGATAATAAGTAGGAAGAACAATAAAAAAATTTGTTGTTTTACTATGCGCAATAAATTTTTTTGACAAATATACGGAATAAATAAAATGATTGCTTTAATCATATAATATTTATATGTACGGACGTATATTATAATATATAATATATATGTACATAAATATTTATTAAATTTTTGTTTAAGCTCTGATATATTTTATTCATTTGCCTTCTCAATATCTTAAATAAATATATATATATATATATATATATATATATATCTTAAATAAATATATATATATATATATATATATATATACTTAAATAAATATATATATATATACAGCCGTTGACAACTAATTGACAACATGTACGTAACGGTTGCTATTTTCTTTTTTTTTTAATGTATTTTTAAAGGAAACGCGTTGATTTTTTTTTTTATTAACTATTGATATTTAAGTATAAAAAACAAAACAAAAAAATTCAGTAATATACGGTAAACTACATTTTTTGAGATCATTTCTCCAAGAACCTCTTAAATGCATGGGGCACTTAATTGACAACGCACGTTAAAAAAAAAAAAAAAATGAAAAGCTTAAGATAATATTTTCAAAAAATTATCCTGTTATTATTTAATCTAGTATCTACCAGGAAAACCATTTTTCTTTATAACGGCACTACGCCGACGACTTTCAGAGGATATCAAAGTCCTGCACCTCTCTACCGGTATGGCATACCACGCTTCCTTAACTGTTTCATACAGAGTGTCTAAATTGGATATTTTTTGCTTTGCTACCTCTTTCTTAACATCGCTCCACAAATGCTCAATGGGTTTCAGATCTGGGCTAGATGATGGCTAGTCAATAACGCTTACTGAATTTTTGTTTAAAAAATTTTTTGTAAGACGAGTTGTGTGTTTTGGATCATTATCCTGTTGAAACTTCCAAATAACTGGCAGATTTTCTTCTGCCCATGGTAGCAATACTAGACGTAGTATATCCACATACTTTTCCGCAGTGAGAGTTCCATCAATCCGATGCAATGGACCAACTCCGTTCCATGTGAAACATCCCCACACATTTATTTTTCCGCCGAAGTGCTTGACGACAGGAATAACGTAATTTGGATGGAATTGAGCACATTTCGGGCGTCGTACGTACTTCCTGCCATCTGGACCAATTCTATTAACCTTCGTTTCGTCACTCCAGACGACATATTTCCACTGGCTTAGATCCCAACCAACATGTCCTCTCGCAAACTCTAAGCGTCGTTTTCTTTGTTTGGAGTTTACTAACGGTTTAGTTCGAGGAACTCGACCCAGCAAACCAAACTCAACCAAACGACGAGCAGCAGTACGTTTAGATATTTTGGAATCTAAATCATCAAAAATATCTTTATGGATGTCAGTAGCACTCTTCCAGGGATCTCTTTTTAAGATACGCAAAATCTGGCGATCCGTACCGATTGACGTTTTCCGTTCCCTCTTTTTACGAGGGACATTTTCTTTTGTTCCGTATTTCTGGAAATGATTGAGGGCATTAAATACCATCCTCTTGGAGCAATTTAACTGTGTTGCAATAGCTTGGTAGGTCAGGTTAGCGTTCCGCAGCTCAATGATTGCCTTGCGCATGGCAGGTGTGCAACTCTTGGCAGTACCCATAACCTAAACACATTTCCGTACTCAAAATTAATTAAAAACAATTCCTAATACCTTAAATAATTATAACTTACAGAAATTTTTGCAAAATAATACAAAAAAAATAATTTTTTGGTCAAAATATAAATTGTTGTCAATTATGTTTCTCGCCAAAACCACGCCACTCAACTTTCAAGAAATTCTACTCAGTCCACGCTGTTAGAATAGATATTAAATCATACATCAATTTTAAGGGAAATAACGGAACTATGCATAAAAAATAAAGATTTACTGCTATCATGTCTTTGGTTAAAGTAAATCACGAAAAAGTACAGCCAAAACTGCTGTTGTCAATTAGTTGTCAACGGGTGTATATATATATATATAAGTTACTGGGTCAAGTATGATTCAATTAGTTTGTCTTCTGTTTCATATTGTGTTATAGCTGTAATTACTTGCAATGCTTTTGGGGTCGGTGAATACGCAAATTAAATTAAACATATAAACTTGTGTTTGCTTCTGTGTTCGGCTTGCGTTTTCCAATCTCATTGTTTAATAATTATATTAAATCGGCTAATAAATTTAGTACAGCTACTTCACTTTTATTTTTGAAGACATTTAGGAGGCTAAGGTAAAACCAACGGAAGCTGCAGGCAATTAAGACCTCATATTGCCTATCAGTGCGTTTGATTAGACGAGGGATTTGCAGCCGTCAGGAAAAGGAGTACTTAATTTTAGCTTATGTCGGCAGCTCGGCTACTATAATGTCAGTCGAATCCTGTCAGCTTGAAATACCTGGTGTCTGGTTCTTGTAGACTACAGGCTAGTTTTATTATCGTCTGGTAGATCTTGAAAAGTACTTGAGTGTCGTATTCATTGGTTTTCAGAACAATGACTTCCTGGTGCTTGATGCTTGCACAAGGATGTTAAATATATATAAAATATAATGTATATAAATATATATGTGACTGTATATAGTCAACGTGGTTTTCACTGTCGGGTACACCCGACTACAGTTTTCTTACTTGATCCTTTTTTATAAAAGGGGCTAATAATACATTTGAAATTTTAAATTAATTTTATATCATGTCTGATTCCGTAGAACTTTGGTGTTTGTAAATGGAGTTGTATTTTACTTGTTAGTTTTGGTATTTTATATCGGGTCTCAAAGTTTTGGAGTAATTATACTTAAAGTTTATTGTCAAATAAAACTCCAAAGCCAAACCAAACCCAAGCAAACAACAAGTCGAAATTACAGAAAAACAGTCAATGAACCAAATGGCCATAATAAGAAGAAAAACAAGTAAGAAGTCTGTAGTCGAGTGTACCCGACTACGAGAGCCCTTTTGCCTACATATACAGCCATACACACACATACTCATACATACACACAGTTCTGCACGTACTTAGCCATTGCGCGCACCTTTTAGCCCCCCACGCTCTATAGCGCGGTACTAAATGGTGTAGAACTTCCGTGTTTATTGTTCAATTTTAACGAAATTCCCAAAGTAGTTGAAGAATGGTCTACTCAATATGTGTGCGAAAAAGAAATTTGCTCGGTTAAAAATTGTACCTTATAATCGATTTTTTCAAATTGCGGGGGTCAGGGGAAAAAATTCGAAAATCTAAAAAAAACTTGTATAGCGTACGAACATAACAAATCTACGTTCCAAATTTCGTTGCTCAAGCTTTTATAGTCTCTGAGAAACAGGCGTTCATACGGACGGACGGACGGACAGACGGACAGACAGACGGACATGGCTAGATCGATTCAGGTAGTCGTCCTGATCAAGAATATATATACTTTATGGGGTCTCCGATGATTATTTCTATGTGTTACATACTTTTGGATTTTGCACATTTCCAATAGCTCCGCTTTGCTCTTTTTTACAAAAAGGCAAAGGGGCCAATAAGCAATAATGCAACTTTGTCAACATTTCTTATTGTGTCCAATATAAGCATAAATATTTATAATACCGAAAGAGGGAGACCAAACTGTCGCAACAACAGAAACAAAGAACCCTAAAGACTTGAAAATTATCTGAAGTTCTTATGACAAGTTGCGGGAGGCAGAGCAATGGGGTATATGGGATACATCCAACGTACAAATGATAATACATAAATATAATGAAGAGCATTGGTGTGTGTACTTATGTCTGCATGTGTATAATTTTGTACGTTGGCAGTTGTTTGTGTAAAGTGTACATTGAGGAGTCAGAGGGTCATGCTGCATTACTTAAGGCATTCAGACTTATATTGTGAACCATGAGAGGGCCAAGGCCGACGGGTGACGAGTGATGGGGGTCTGGTGCCGGATGGCTGCAAGCACTTGAAAACACTTGTGATAATGATGACTAATAAGGTATGCTAAGAAACCCGCTAAACTCGATGATCAAGCTAATGGAGAAATATGATAAGGAAGAAAGGCAGTAACAAATACAGCTGGTGGCAGATTCAAAAAAAAACGAAATATATTATTTTAAGCAAATATCATAAATTAAAGTCTTAAAATGCTGTTTGTGAATGAAAATCCTTTAACGTTCCTTGATAAGCTAGAAGAATATGGTAACCGGTTTTAATTAATATATATATATAAATATATACAATATTCAAATAATTAATACCCTCATTATATTCTCGGAAATACGAGGAGGTATTTTGATTATACATTTAATTTACCCTTTTTTTGCATTCAATTTCATTATTGATTACGAATACAATTGAAGAACCCAAAGCACTTGACTGCATGTCAAACAATTAAATTTCTATTAGAAGCCAAGCTGTGGGCTTCCCGCTGAGCACTGAGAGCTGGAAACAGCTAAGAACTCAAAGCTGAAAGAACATATACCTTGAAGTTTGGAGTGGGTGAATCGCTAGCAGGGGTGAGGATGACGGCGGCCCACTTTCACTTGATTACCCTGACCAAGAACCACTTTAAGCGGTTTGGGCTCGGGTTCTGTTTTTCGATGTGGTAATTGAAATGACACGCGCGGCGCGTTTATACGGCAATTAATGCTTATATTTTATTAAATTCATTCTAAGCTGGTACCAGTGAATGAGTGTATCTGTAGTTATTCATGCATAAGTGCATTTAAGCAGTTTCAAACATCAAGCTCATAAGCGCGTAATTGCTGTTGCTACGTTGTGAGCTGTAAGTGGCATCCATTCATTTAAACCGAAATAAATAAATATACACGTTCGACTATTCCAATAAACATTTCAAAACCATCTCAAAATCAATCCAAACATCAGCCTTATTGTACCCCATATTATAATTGATAAGCTAAGTGGCATACGAATAGCACCATCCTTATAATCAGAATCAAAGCACTAAATTTCACTTAATATAAATCAAACTTATACAACTGCAACTTTAAATTTCCAACCGGTCTGAGATCATTAAAAACTGTTTAAATAGACCCTGCGCTATGCTATGCTTATCCCCATGAGCAAGATTTATGGCCCACTGGCCCTCTATACCGAGAGTAATGTTCTACAAGTATATTGTTTTATTGTTATTAAGCCCTTCAATATATTTTTTTTATGTTTTCAAGTTGGATCTTTTGCTATAAGGCTTAAGGAAACTATAGAAATTAATTTAAAGATGATATAAAATTAGATTTAACTAATAAAATAAAAAGTAGCAAACTAGCCTTAACTCAAATAACCCTGAATGTTGGCCAAAAAAATATATATAGGCCAAGGAGTGCACATTAATTAATTTGCCTACGGCAATTTGAGCCTGAACATTCCGAGCGAACAGTTTAAACAGAGCGAAGAGGCATGGCTAATAAACGTCCAGCTTTTATGTATCTGAATCAGGTCTGACCTGTTGGCTGAAACCTGTTCTTTGGCTGTTTTAGTGGTTTAGTGGGTGTTTATTAAACTTACAAGTTGATATTTAAATCGAAATTGTCTTAATTATTTCTAAAAAGCACACAATGCAGCAACATTTATATATTTTTTCCGATTTATACCATTAACAAGTTGCCCAAATCTAAATATCATTACGTTTTTTTTTTCAATCTTAACAAAGTTCCCAATATCGACAAAAAAATGATCTACTTATTATGTGTACAAAAAGAAATTCAATCGATTGAAAATTGTTCTTAATATTCGTGTTTTTCGTACTGCGGGGTTCAGGGGGGAAAATTTAAAAAAATTAAAGCATAAACATATATATTGTACGAAAATAATGAAGGTAGATTCAAGTTTGGTTGCTTTAGTTCTTATACTTTTTTGAGAAATACTAGTTCATGCAGACGGACAAGCGGACAAACAAAGCTAGATTGACTCACAGAGCTAGATCGACTCAGCTAGTCAAGAATATATATACTCTATGGGTCTCAGGTGATTACTGCTTCGTGTTTCTGGTGTTTGCACCAATCCAATAGCTCCCTTTCACATTTTTTTTAAAGGCAAAGGGGACTAGTGAGCTAATTCGCAATACCAGCCATGCAACGGAAAGAACTTTTGGAACATGGTCTGCAAACCATTGAAGTAGACACCTAAAAAAAACACTTATAAACACGTCATAAAATAAATTCAGTGTTGAGAAATGTACGGGCAAGTGACAATTGGTAGTCGACCACAGCTAATGAGTTGGACCTGGCCTTAGGTTTAGGTTGCTGTTGTTGATGTTGTTGTTATAGCTGATGCTATGGCGCACTTAAAGATGTGATGTGGCAATGGGGCAATACAGTAATTTGGCAATGTGCCAAACTTTGGTACCGCACTTAATGGCGACCATAAACCCTTAACTGCCGCTGTTACTGTGGCTGTTGCTGCTGTTTTGACTTGAGGATAATGAAGTTGCATGTCTAACACTGTGCAACGTGGGTGCATCATTTGGCTGACTGCCTTCCTATTAGCAGCACATTTTGTTGCTTCCTGTCCATTTAACATTTACCATTTACCAGTCTCCTATGCAAGCCCCAATATAAGGAACTCGAAACACAAGCGAACGAAAACTACAACAGCTGGCAATTGCGCTTTTCAGCGTCCTAAGTAATTACATTTTTTTTTTTTATCCAAGACCAAGCCCCTACGAAAGACGTGCGTTGAACTGGAGCCTGTCTGTGCTACTCCAACTGCCTACGCCACCTTCAAATTGATTTGCTTGCTATAAGAATAGTCCAACACGCAAAGAGGAAACTACCATTAGGAGCATTAACTTCACATTGTCTCAAGCTATTATTGTGCATATCAACTAAAATCGATTTGCCTTAGACAGACAGACAAACAGATTTTTTACAGTTTTTACTTACATCCCTTTAACGCTGTGGCTACTAGTTTTCACTAGTGCTTTGTTTAGCCTCATTCCTTTTACATAGCTGCACATGGTACTTGACGTGAACCTCAATGCGAACGATACCTGCTGTAAAAGATGCGATACAAAAGCAGCAAATCAAACCAGTAATCCAGTGAATTAGAGTATCGTTTAGGTAATTGAAGAACTTGAAGCCGCAAATTTTACATGTATATATATATATATATATATACATATATATATATATATATATATATATATGTATATGTATGTATTATATGTAAAGTATCTAACACATAGAAATAATCATCGGAGACCCCATAAAGTATATATATTCTTGATCAGGACGACTAGCTGAATCGATCTAGCCCTGTCCGTCTGTCCGTCCGTCCGTATGAACGCCTGTTTCTCGGAGGCTATAAAAGCTAGAGTAACGAAATTTGGAACGTAGATTTGTTCGTACGCTATACGAGTTTATTTTAGATTTTTGTATTTTCTCCCCTGACCCCCGCAATTTGAAAAAATCGATTATAAGGTACAATTTGTAACCGAGCAAATTTCTTTTTCGCACACATATTAAGTAGACCATTCTTCATCTACGTTGTGAATTTCGTTAAAATTGAACAATAAACAAGGAAGTTCTACACTATTTAGTACCACGCTATGGAGCGTGGGGGGCTAATAGGTGCGCGCAATGGCTAAGTACGTGCAGAACTGTGTGTATGTATGAGTATGTGTGTGTATGTCCGTTGGTGGGTACACCCGGCTACAGCTTTCTTACTTGTTTTACTTAAACATTAAAGTAACACAATTCTTTCATTGTTTTATTAAACTTCCAGCTTACTTGTGGGAGCACCATTAGATCGAAATAGACAGCCAAATACAAATCATTCGGGAGCATTATATATGTGTCCAATATCGACCAACTTCAGTGATTGTATTCAAGTGATAACAGATGGTCGACGATGTAAGTAACTCCTAAATGCTAATGATATTTAAATATATTTTTATTTACAATAATTATAAGATATTAGCACTAACAAAATATGTAATTAGTAATTACAGCCAATGAGTACACTAAAATATCAATGTTTTTAATAAAAAAAAAAGTTTTTAATTTGGTTAATTTTGCCAACTTTAAATAGTGTTCAGTTTTTTTTAGCACACTGAATTGGTATTAATAACAAAAATAAGAATAATGAACCCATAAATAAATTTGAACCCTAGCTTAAATCTAACTCAAACTTAAAATACCCAAAAAAAATGGTGAAGGTTTTATTTACAGTTAAGATGAAAATATACCTACAAGAGTTATCTTTGGTTTAACTCAAACCTAACAATTCTTTAAGCGATGAAAAGCTTTTCTTTTTCTGTTCCTAGGTAGATTAAAATTATTATTTATTTATATTAAAAATATATATATATGTATATTTATGTTTTAAATTTTTTATTATTCCTAATATTTTTAGTTTTATTATTCATATGTATATAAGTTAATGCTTATAAATACTTTGTGACTAAAAACTCTTATTTAATTTACAATAGAATATGATACGTTATATACAGTGAATATATATATAAAAAAAAGTATTAGCATTACCCAAGTATATATCATTTTTAATTTCTAATATATTCTATGTGTATTTACGGTTAGTAATTATGAACAAAATAATTATAAATTATTTGATTTTATTTTCAATTTTTAATTTTCTGTTTTTCTTTTTATTTTTGTTTTATTCTTTTCTTATATTCGAAAATCATATATAAATATATATATATATATTTATGTATGTATATATAATTATATATATTTATAAATAAAATAAATCTCTATATATACCAATATACATATACGGTGCGCTATGGAAAATCATTTATCTACCCTATCCAAACTATTTTGAACAAAATCATATTTATTTTCCAAATATGTTTGAAATTTGTAATTCGCCAAACGAAAAACTAAACCAAATAAAACCAAAAATAAAACAAAAATCAAACAAAATAAAACAAATCCGAAAACAAAATATCATGTAGCATCTGGCGGAGCTTATGAACCTAGTAAGTGGTATGGGAGCTTTATTTGTTGTTGTTTTGCTTACATATTTTATATATATATATATAAAATATATATATATATAAATATTAATATACAGAGAAATACTAATTAAAAATTTTTGCATTTAGTTTTGATATTTATAAACAATTCGTTTGATTTGCATTAACGCTTTAAATATTCGTTGTTAACCACTGAAATTCCAAAAAAATAAAAACACACTCGATAATTTTAAGCACATTGCACGGAAACTTGTACACCTTTTTGTATATATATAATATATATTTGTGTTTATCTTTATAAAACAATACACTTAAAAGCATACATACTAATGCATACTAAAGGCTAACGGTATTCAGTTGCCATTTTGCTTATGCATGATAATTGTTGAAAACAGTTTAACTAAAAACCCTTAATTATATATAACCACATTTAACGTAATACTTACTACTAATTTTCAAGCTTTTCATTTAAGTAATTGTCAACATTACGAGTTTCAAGGGAGTCGTTTTATATTAATATTGATATTAAACATAAATTTAACAGCCTTGTATACTGCTTAAAAAATATATAAAATTTATTCTGATATTCTTACACCAATTATCGCAATATGATTTGCGATGAGATACAATTAACGATACAAAAACATTGCAACAGAAGTCCAATTAAATATGAATGTTCAAATATGTAGGTGTTTCTAAATAAGAAATAAGTTGAGAATTAATATCAACAATTTTTCGAAATAATTAATATGCTTAAGCTTCATATTTCTTATTAATTTCTACTGAAAAACGGAAGGTCCAATCAAACTCTCAGATAATTCCAATAATCATATTCATATTCAAACAGAAATTAGATATAAATATAAAATGCAAGAGATTACATTAATATATTTTGTAACGCTACTTCAATTTGCTCTAAATTGTATGGGGTATATAGTTGTCCACCTTTGTTGTGAAAGCTCTCTTGTTTATGGATGTATAAAAAAAGTATATATATTCTTGATCAGCACGACTAGATGAGTCGATCTAGCCCTATCCGTCTGTACGAACGTCGGTTTCTCAGGCCTAGAGTTAGTTTCTTGATTTGCTATTTTCGTATGCTATAAGCAATTGTTTTAGATATTTGAATATCCTCCCCTGACCCCCTCAGTACGCAAAGAACGATTATTAAGCACAATTTTCAACCGATCGAATTTCTTTTTGACATACATAATAACTAGACAATTCTTGATCTATGATGTGACTTTCGTTAAGATTCAAAAAAACACGGATGTTATAAAACATTAAGTAGTGCGATATGGAGCGCGGGGAACTGAAAGGTGTGCGCATCAGCTAACAGTGTACAGAACTGTGTATATATATGTGTATATATGTGTATATTTATGTGTGTGTGACACTATGTAGGTAAAGGGATTCTTGTAGTCGCGTACAGCCGAATACAGCTTTCACACCTATTTGATTAGCGCGTGAAGAAAATAATTATAATGCCTCTATATAAAACGATCCATTCTAATCTGTGGTTCCCCGTGTTACCGTTGTACTCACCTTTTTGCAGCTTATGGTCGTAATTCTGGTTGCATTCATATGGGCTGGTCGCATTCCAAACGTTGCGGGCTGGCATCTGTGACCGATATTGCAGCAATTGTTGTTGTTATACTTATTGTTGTTGCTGTTGATATTCTTTGTGGCCTTTAGTATTAGTAACGTGGCAATCAGAGCGTACTGTTGGCACAGAAGACTGCCACTGTCAGGGCACCCAAAGTTGCTGACGTCAAGACACGCACTTGGGGAAACGTAACAAATTTCACATACCACAGTCTCACCTTGCATTTTGAAATATCACAGTATAAACAACACAGAAGAAGTAAAAGATTAAGACGAGGAAATAGCAATGATGCCTTGGCATAAAAATAACCGTGGCAATACACAAATTTATGTGGCATGAAAGAATTCTTAAGAATATTTAGCGTACTCTTAAATAGTTAGGGCGCCAATACCACCAGCCATCTACTTACGCACTTTCCCTGCCCAACTTCCCACTGCCAATGTCAAAACCACGCGGCAAAGTGCAAAGTGCAAAGTGCAAAGTGCATTGGTACACACACTTAGCCACTGACATGCAACAACATCAACTGGCACATTGTATGTACATACACACATAGCGAAAGAAAATGTATTTAAAGCTGTCTAATATATTTACCGAAGTGTGGGACAAAGTACCGCAGTTTTGTGAAAAACGCATGCCCATCACGCGACTTTTACTTTGCGCGTTTTAAAACGTGTTAACCTATGTGGAGATGAAGCTAGAACAGCCCACGCCCCAAAGGAAACAAGTAAGAAGTCTGTAGTCGAGTGTATCCGACTACGAGAGCCCCTTTGCCTACATATACAGCCATACACACACATACTCATACATACACACAGTTCTGCACGTACTTAGCCATTGCGCGCACCTTTTAGCCCCCCACGCTCTAAATCGCGGTACTTAAGGTTGTATAACTTCCGTGTTTATTGTTTAATTTTAACGAAATTCACAACGCAGATGAAGAATGGTTTACTTAATATGTGTGCGAAAAAGAAATTTAATCGGTTAAAAATTGTACCTTCTAATTTTATCAAATTGCGGTGGTCAGGGGAGGAAATTTGAAAATCTAAAATAAACATAATGAATCTAGATTTCAAGTTTGGTTGCTCTAGCTTTTATAGTCTCTGAGAAACAGGCGTTCATACAGACGGACAGACAGACAGACGGACAGGGCTAGATGAACTCGTCTTGTCGTCCTGATTCAGAATATATATACTTTATGGGGTCTCCGATGATTATTTCTATGTGTTACATACTTTTCGATTTTGCACATTTCCAATAGCTCCGCTTTGCTTCTTTTTTACAAAAAGGCAAAGGGGCTAAACAGTTTGAAAATCATTAATGATAAACGATCTCGGCCCACCATAACATTACTGAAACTACAAACGTCTCTTGCATTCGCTCATTTTCCTTTCTCTCTCTCATCTTGCTCTCTGTTTCTCTTCTTCACTTACATTTCTCTGTATTTTCAGTAACTCATTAATCATATTTCAACACTGTAAAGCATTAAAATGCATTGAAATCGATTTTGGTCCGCCATGTTACATACACAATCTCGCTCTCTCTTTCTGTCACTCTTGTTTTTTTTTCGAGCTCTTTCTTTTTCTCTCCCCTCTCTCAATATCTCTATCAAGTGTGACCATACATATAATGTTTAAAATTGTTGTGTACCCAAACCGAAACACACGTCAACTTTAGCATCGCTGTTGACGTGACTGCGGCTGCATTGTATCTTAGGAGCGCTTTCCATTCATTTCTTCACTAATACTTAGAAACGGTATACACTTTACTAGATTGTATATGTATATATAAGAAATGATAGCTTTATTAATCCACCTCCTGTTATGGTATCCAACAAATGGAATAATGATATTTATATTATTTTAGTTATTTAGTCAGTATCTTCTTGCTCTTCACTTTCCTTATAAAATCTTTCTGAATAGTATCTTCTCTTGCAGCAATCGCATGTTAATATCTTTTAACTTTTTTTATGTTTCGCCTAATTGAACATTTGTTTTCTTTTGATGCTTTTCTTCTCTTGTCTGCTCTTGTTTCTGGTACCCATATGCTAAGCAGCAGCGTGCACATGCTTTATATACCTTTAACGCATACAAAAGAGATCTTACGTATACACTATCACAGCTTTTACCAGTCAAAATATGCAAAATGAAAACATCTGTTTATTCGTTTATGAACACCGCTTAAAACTCTGACGCATCTATATAGTATATCATTGTCAACTTCTTTCGATTGGAGGATTCTCACTTAATTTAGGGGCAACAGAAGCCCTCGGCAAACTACTATACCCATTGCATTGTTCCTAAATTGACATGTGCTCAACTTGTGTGCGTAAATTTATTTTCTTTCATACATCTTGGTTCGATCTTCGATCTTACACGGAAAAAAATGATCTCAATTCAAAAAAGCCTTTCCAGACCAGACAAAAGGTTTACTTAATGTATATACGTATTTATATTATATAGTTCCCTTATAGAGCTTTTGATAAATGAAAATCATTGATATCACATTTTTCTACACAAGTATATGTGAATGTTTATATATTCATTCATAATACATGTCTTTATATATACATAGGTGACAACATTATTACAATGCACTCTATCAGTTATTCTGTATGATTCAATTTCAATGAGTTAAACGTATTATATATTAAGCAAAAAGTGAGAATCAGAGAATCTGAATAATTTTATAAATACTTCAACGTCTTCCTATAAAATATTGTTGTTGCCTTAGCATTTGTTTTTGCTTTTCACTGTGTATATATTTTGTTGAAGTATCTTTTAGTTTGAACACATTAAGTGTGTTTTGTTAATGTAAATGATTTATTTTATTATTTTAATACAATTATTATTTCAATTGCCTATACTATTATTTATTTATTTAACTGTACATATTTACATATTGATATTGACATTATTACTTAAATGCATATATCATAAATGTTATTGTTATTATTGTTCTAACTGATGCCACATACGCACACACAGATACACCGGCTAATATAAAGTGTATCCTTGCATTAAATAATTATTTCAATTGTTTAATAATTAAAATTTTATCTTGATTTGCACTTGTTTTTTCTCCGTGATGCCAATCAAAGCGTTCGATGTGGACGAGTTAATACCGCCGTCAAGCGACGAAATCAAAGAAGATCAATGGATGGGTGTTACAGTTCGATCCCAGGGTCTGGGTGGCAAGGTAAGGACTGAAGGAAATCACATTTATAATAGTAGAAAAACAATAATATTATATATACATTGATTCTTTTAACCATTAGGTACTGGTATGTGCTCATCGCTATGTAACAATTGAACGAGAGAACCGGTATGGGCAGGGTCTATGCTATGTTTTAACCAATGATCTACAGTTCGACGAGGTCTATGAGCCGTGCAAGGGACGCTCCGTTCAGAGGTAGGTGGTAGTAAGAGGAGTGTGTAGAGTAATGGGAAAAGCAGACAATGATACTTTGATATGCAAAAGCATATTTTAATAAATGAGTCATGATTGAATCATATCATAAACTAGGTTGGGTGAGGTTTTAACGAAAAAGTGTCAAGGTGAAATATATGTATAATGTATGCATAATATATGAAAAGAAATGAAAGAAAGATTCGAAATAAAGTTATGTTAAAATATGATGGACAACATGTATGTAGCTGAGCGCGTGTCTAGCTTCACTTTAAGCCAATTAACATGCAGCTTGTGCGCTGGACTCAAGGGCAAGGGTAAGGGAACACAATCAAATAATCGGGGTGGGTAACCCAACTGGTCAGGTGTGACGGCGATGACGTCGTCATTGCAGGAACCCATGTCATAAGGTCAAATTTTAATTTATTTAAATGTCAGCACATAAAGCAGCAGAGAGTAATAAGAGAACGAACAGAGAAAGATGGTTGTACGAGAATGGAGGGTCGCACCACACCTAAATCACTAGCGTTAACCAAAAACTTTTCGCTGGAACACAATATATAGCTACATATATGTGCCACAATATATAACGTCTTATATACTTATATAATATGGCACATATATATATGTGTGTGTGTGTGTGTATGTTTCTTTGTTAGATGACGTGAACAAGAACAGGAACATGCAATTTTTCATTGCGCTGGCATCGCATGTCGCCATGTAATCGCACCCACTTTCCATTTTGAATTTGGTACAATATTAACCTGAGACTCATTTATTATTGTCCTTTACGTTACAGACAACATGAGGACTATGGCTTTTGTCAGGTAGGCACCTCCGGAGCACTACTGGATGATAACACAATGGTTCTGGGCACACCTGGACCTTATACCTGGCGAGGCGCCATTTTTGTGACTGAAATTGGCGGCGAGTATCTTGAACGTGACAAAAACATGTACTACAGTGATCACTCGGATGGCTACTCTCCGGTCGATAAGTATAGCTATCTGGGCATGGCAGTCACAGGCGGCCGTTATTTTGGTGAACGCATGTCCTATGCAGCTGGTGCACCTCGTTCCAACGGCAATGGTCAAGTTGTTATATTTGATAAAGCTAATACCAGTCCCATTCCCGTTCATATGGTCATTGATGGTGAGCAATTCGCCTCCAGTTTTGGCTACGAGCTTATTACGGCGGACATCAATGGTGATAAAAAGCCGGATCTGATTGTTGGCGCTCCATTATACTTCTCCAAAACTGATGGTGGAGCCGTCTATGTGTACCAGAACGAGAAAGATATGCTGCCAAAACGTCCAACCCTACGACTTACTGGAGCATTAGAGAGTCGTTTCGGCCTGGCTTTGGCCAATATTGGAGATCTTAACAAAGACGGCTGCGAAGATGTGGCTATAGGGTCACCCTACGAAGGTGATGGCGCTGTTTATATTTATTTGGGCTCACGTAATGGACTTAGCGAAAAATTCTCTCAGCGGATTCAGGCCTCGGATCTGGGCACGAATTTACCCCAACCCATACGTACATTTGGCATCTCTATAGCAGGGAACACGGATCTTGATGGAAACTCGTATATGGATATGTTGGTAGGTGCACCACCTGCTGTTGTTGTGCTCCTGGCACGGCCAATCATCAATATCCAAACAAGCCATCGTAGCAGCGAGATGCGAAACATTGATCCAAGTCGGGCTGGTTGCCATATGGATGCCTCAACCAATTTGACATGCTTCACATTTGAGGTTTGCTGTAGCATCGATCCCCATGAGCAACTAAGCAAGGAACTAAATCTATCGTATACCGTCGAGGCGGAAACCTTTGAACATTACAAAAAGTTTTCCCGTGTATTTTTTGACAGGGATAACAAACGTAGCAATGTGATAAGTCGGCCGATTAAAGTTCGTACTAATGGATTTGTTGAGTGCCAATCGATTACAGGTTACATCAAAGCTAACACACGAGACATACAGACACCCATACGGTTTCGACTGGACTATAAGCTTGAAGAGCCCGAGCTTGCTGATTCTCCATTGGAGCGTCTAAATCCTATACTAGATCAAACACAAGCACAAATCGAATTTGAAGGAACCTTTCAAAAAGATTGCGGCGATGATGATCTATGTGAAAGTGATCTGCGTCTTCATGTCGATCCAAATCTGACAGCCGAAGGTATGCATTTTATTATATATCACTTCCTATTAATTAAATTTACTACCTATTCCTTACTCATCAGATGGTGAATATGCTCTGATATTGGGCAATAAAACGGAACTGGAGCTTTTGATAAATGTTACCAATATAGCGGATTCAGCATACGAGGCTCACGTTTTCATACAGCATCAGAAAAGCGTTTCCTATATAGCAACCAAGAAACCGGTAGGCCGACACTGGATATAGAAAAATTTAAGAATAATTTATTGATTTGTAATATCTTTTAAACGGATTATTCACAGACAAATGCAACATGCAATAGCTTCAATACGACAATGGTAGCTTGCAGCCTTGGTAACCCAATGCTGCGTGGTACAACAACATCTGTGATTATTCGATTTGATCCGAATAGTCTTGAATCGGAAGAAACACAAATGCTGTTTCAAATTTATGCAAATACCACCTCTAAGTTGGTAGGAAAAGACCTGCCTGAGCGCAATCTGACGGTGCGAGTAGTTAGAAGAGCTGAACTAACGCTGCGAGGATGGGCTAGCCCTGAGCAAAGCTTTTATAGTGGTGCCTCCAAAATAGAGGCAGCACCTATGGATCTAGACGATGTGGGCTCTCGGCTGGTACACACCTATTCGATCTTTAACGAAGGACCCTCATCAGCACCCAAAGTTCTGCTGAGCATATTCTTCCCACTGATGCTTGAAAGCGGTAACGAGCAGAAGTCAAAGGATAAAGCGAAGGATAAGTATTTACAGTATTTGGAAGAAGCGCCCAGTATTGAAACAGGCTTAGGTGAATGCACTATTTCGCCTGAGTATGTGAATCCCCTAAAACTGACCTCCAAGGTAACAGACCCAATGCGCAGCGCCTCTTATATTAACGCACCAGCATCAATAATGAAGTGGCCAACATACCGTCAACAGCAGCAGCAACAACTTCAGCAGCTACACGAGCAGCAGCAAAACAAGAACTTACAGCAAAACTATAGCCAACCGCAGCACTTGGATAGTGAAGAGTCCGGCCGGACAAATCGTTTGCCCCGCAACACGCTAGAGCGTATTCTCCGGCCTGAGCGCTTCATGGACGGAAGAGAGTCTAGTGTTAAGGGCAAAAAACAGCAAATTGTAGAGCTTAATTGTGATAAATTCACTGCGCATTGCATAAAAATTCAGTGCGAGTTCTATGCCATGCCCGCTAAAACGGAGGTACAGGTTATCCTTAAGGCCCGTCTTTGGAACTCAACACTTGTCGCGGAGTATCCGCGTGTCGATCTTGTACGAATTATGTCCACCGCACATGTGAAAATTCCGCTTGATTTTGGTGTCGAGCAAATGGAAAACAATGACAAAATAATGGTAAATGGTTTTATTTATCTTTTCACAACACTTCGAGACACCACATATACTGATGGAATACTCATTTGTTGGCCTATATTTATAATTAAAACTGTAGTCTAATTGAAAATTTCTGTGGTTTAACAGGTGGAAACACGAGCTTACCCGGAGCTACTAGATCAGCAGCGTGTTGTGGCTCTACCATTATGGGTCATCATATTAGCGGTACTTGGTGGCTTACTGTTATTAGCACTCTTTACATATTTAATGTATAAGATTGGATTCTTTAAACGTGTACGACCAACTGATCCAACGCTGAGTGGTAATCTTGAGAAGATGAACGAGGAAAAGCCATTCCTTGGTGCGAAAAGCAGTCATAATGTTTTCTAACAAGAGGGTACCATCGGCTGGGATCTGGTGCGCCGCATTGCACCCAGGAGAAAACGTAAAAGTAGGCTCAAGAAGCTGCTGCTCCATAAGCCCATAAATCATTACAATAAGGAACAACAAATAACGCCGCACTCATGTTTCGGGCGTAAAAACAAGAAGAATAACAGTGTAAATAAAGAAATGGATGATGATTTTAATATACTATCATTGACGCCACCACCGCCACCATTAAGTGTACTTAACTGGGGCAATGATGGTTACTACCAGGCAAGTGCTGCTTGGTGGGGACACATTTGATTGCTATACAATAAGTAGCTAAAAATGAACCCAAAAACAGAAGCATCAGCGGTAGAAGCAGGTTGAGCACCAACCGCAGAAGGTGCAGCAGCAATCCTAGGAGCATAAACTGGACGCAAACAAAACAGATTCTGGTTGTGGGACTTTCAACGTGCCATTATGTTTACTTAAGTTGAGCACCAATTTGGCTATCTTTGCCAACTGGTTGCATCGTCAATATATTAGTTTTAATAAATAGTTATTTATACGTATATGTAGATTATGAGGACTATGACCAAAATTTTATTTTTCATTATATTTGACCAGGCTTAATCAGCTCTCAAGTATTTAAAGCACGCACCATATAACATTAGTTTATAAAAACCACGCTTAAAACGCACTAATAATATCCTTTCAAGGGACAGTTTCACTACACCTCGACAGTATATTTGTGCCTTACTTGTATCAAAAAGTAAACACCATAAAGTGTGATCTATAGTATAAAAAAAGAAAAATGAGGATAAAACAAAGGGTTTATTTAGGAATTTAGAAAAAACAGTTAATAAGTAAATATTTCATATGTCTCGCATTTTATATACATATATCTTTAATTATCTCTTATAAATCTACAAAACCTTCACTGCCACTGAAGAATCTTTTTGTGTAGACTAAATATCTCGAAACGTTGACGCTATTGGTGTTTTTTATTTACCTTCACATTAAAAAGATACTAAATTTCTATATCTATACCTGTATCTAAATCTTAATCTATAGCTATATCTATATCTATATCTATATCTATATCTATATCTATATCTATATCTATATCTATATCTATATCTATATCTATATCTATATCTATATCTATATCTATATCTATATCCATATCTATTTCTATATATATATTTATATTTATATTTATATTTATTATTATATTTATATATATATATATATATATATCTATATCTATATCTATATGTATATTTATATCTATATCTAAGTCTATATCTATCTATCAATTTATTGTGTGTAGTATAATGGTAACCATTTTTTTTTTTTTTTTTTTTTGATTATTATTATTAAATCTGATTAAGCTTAGTCTTAAATGTAATAAATCAATACATAAGGTCTATATAAATATTATTTTTTAATTATTTTTAAAATTGAAATTATATTTAAATTTGTGTATTTAACTTAACGGCTTGTTGTGTAGATAATCGATAGATTAGGGCACACAGTTCACACAGCCATGGTTGTTGTAATTAATTAGCCTGGGATAATTTAACTATAGTTAAACTTGAAGTTAGTTATAATCCATTTATCTATATATTTATGGTAATTCTTGTATATAATTTTCTGTGCTTAAATATTATTTCTCCTTTCTTTCCTGTTTTAAATACATGATAATTTTTGAAATTTAAACTGTTTTCCTCATACGTGACCTGTTGGTTAATGTATTTTTTTTTCGGATGTGCATATTTAAACTTGGACTTGGTTGTATTGTGCTGTGGTAATAAAATAATAAAAAAAATCTAATCAATATTCTAGATATGCCAATTTGACAGCAAATAGGAATAACTAAGAAAAAAATAACTGCATCGGCTCATCGATCTAATTTTGGTATATATTAAGCAGAAGTTCGACAGGGTTTGGAGGACTCTTCCAAAGTGAGTGACTCACATCTCGCTCTGCCTCTGTGTTTGCCAACCTGGCATCGCGAAACGTCTTCAGGTTTGTGTGCCTTGTAATCATTCGTTCGGCTGCCGGATAAGCAGTGGCAGCAGCGTCCAATGTGATGATGAGTGGTAGGTGGTCCGAGCTGAGATCAACAATTTGCTGAATATCCACTTTGTGCTCAGGAATCCATACATTACTGCAAAATCTAGGCAGCTCGGTGAGCCTCGACTGCCATAGGGATATCTTGTAGGACCGCCTGTGGCCAAGACATTAGCATGTGTGCCCAAGATAACATTTGCAAGTGCAATACCACGTTGGTTGCTCCTTCTCGCACCCCAGAGCCAATGCGATGCATTCCAGTCACCACCAATAAAGTACTTCGGTCGGTGTAAATCAAATGTGCTGTTTCTGGGTAGCAACAAGCTTAAGCGGAAAGTGTGTCAGGGTGGATTTAATTAATATTGCTGCTCCTCCTCTGGCATTACCAGCACTCGGATCATTGGCGGGGTAAGCATCAAATCCATGTAACTTGGGTGCATAATCTCCTCGACAGTGTGTTTCGCTGTGCAGCAGAACATCAACATTAAAACGCAGCACAAAGCTTTCTAGCTCTGGCAGCTTTGGGCAGGGCTTTCATTATTTCCGATATCTTTCTTTTTTGAGGCGCCCTTTGGTGCTGCGCCTTTATGCTTGATTATGGTGAATTCATCCGTACCTGGAGAGGTTGTTGTATGCAGGACAACCGCCTCAGGTGTTGTTCGGGGCACAAATGACCGAATTGCTCTTATTGGCGGTTTTCTCGGTGCAATTATACTGGTCATTAAGAGCCAATTTAAGAGATTTACCAACAGACATTTTAGTTGGTGTTTTAACTTTTTTCTGCATTTTTGGTGCCACCTTTTGGATAATGCCCAGTTTTCATACTGCCTAAAAGTATGCACCGAGACATATCCAGGGCAAAAGCCCTTGCGACTGCCAAACAGCTGTTTGCTTGGCAGCTAAACCCAAATTGGGCAGCGGAGCCCTAATTTTGGAATATTTTTATTTTAGTTATAACAAGGAGTTTATTTATCTTTGTATTTTCACTTTTAAATGATACTTAATATCACTCTTAATAATTGTTGCCACTATTTTGGACTTGTCTTTACTTATTTCTCACAAATTAATTTATCTTCTGAGACAATTTTACACATGCGTGCCACTCACCGGCGATCTTCTTCTTTAAGCATTTTTTTATACCCTTAACTAAATTAAAAATGGATCGGGCTGGCAAATATATAATTTTCTCTTTGGATTGAGAAATTTACAATACATTTTTTTAATTCAGTTATATATATAACTTACAATATTATTAATAATAAATTTTTAAATTTATTATTTTTTATTTTATTTTGTTATTATTATTTATTATTTCCTCCATAGGAGGAAACAATTTATACATACGATAACATTTAAATCAATGACATTGTTTTTGGAGAACGTGTCAATAAATGTTAAGAGAAAAACATATAACCAAGTCTGCTTGCCAAGATTATAAAAACTTACGATTACGTGCATATATAAATATACACACATAAACAAAGGTAAACCAAAGTAACCTTGAAATTTCATTAGAAATTTGGGATAAGTAAATATATTTTTGCTTTAACTAATTGGGAATTACAGCAAAAAATTTCTTTCTCTTGTCGATATGCAATAGAAATTAGTTTTTTTTTTTTTTTTTTTTTTGTGTGATTTATTAAGGCATACGGGGTAGACAGTTAACCCCTTTGTGTCCTTTGCGTCTATTCTTTCTGCCCAAGGGGCTCTCCAGCTAGCCTTTATGGTAGCATTAAATATACATGTAGCTATTTACATATTTACAACTTAATATCTAACCTTAACTAAAATAATACAATCTATTCCGGGTAATGAGATCCCACGGTTGCCTTCTGTTAAGTCTAGTCAACTGACGTGGTCTGGCCAGTCCAATTGCCAGACGACTTCTGTGGCCCATCAGCCTGGAGTTGTAACGATATATATATATATATATATATATTCTTGATCAGGATGAGTAGATATTTTGGAAGATATATTGGAAAACATAAGGAGAAACCATTAATATTAGTTTTAGACACATTTTCTTTGCTTTTATAAGAAAATGTTTATTTTTCATTTAATTATTATTATTATTTTTAACTTTATAACTAAATTATTTATTGTTGGTATGCGGGCAGTGGTCCCTGCATTTGGGCAAAATGCATATTGTTAACTTCGCATCGTAGTTATCGATTCTCTTCCTTTAACATTGATGTGCTCGTTAATTTGAACATTTATTATATTACAATTAATTGATAAATATTTTAAATTCTTTTAAGAAATGATTTGTGGCCCTGAAAAGGGCCTATTGGTATTAATTGCTTTGCTGGTGATTCTGCTTAAATTTACTTGGAGCTTGTGTACTTGGTGACTGCCTTGGTTCCCTCACTGACAGCGTCTTTGGCGAACTTTTTTTTGTTGTTTTTTTTGTTTTTTATTTTATTAAGGAAGCCGAGGTCCTAAGACCTCTTTGTGTCCAACTCATCAGGCAACAAAAGACGTACAGCGGTCAGGCTGAACCGTCTTCAACACTTTGTAAATGTCATAATTAGACCATTCTTGATCATGTTGTAAATTTGGGTAGGATTGATCAAAAAAACTCGGAAGTTAAACATCATTAAAAGTGGTGTTATTGGGCCCGGGGGGGCTTAGTAGTGCGCGCAAAATAAGAGCTAGAGCAACGAAATTTGAAACCTAGATTTACTATGTTCGTAGGTTACACAAGTTTGTTTTTGATTTTTGAATTTCCTCCCCTGACCCCCGCAATTCGAAAAAATCGATTATAAGACACAATTTTAAACCAATTAAATTTATGTTTCGCACACATATTAAATAGACTATTCCTGATCTACGTTGTGAATTTGGTTAAGATTGAACTACAAACGCGGAGGTTATACAACATTAAGTAACGCCCAATAGAGAGCGTGGGCTAAATGTATGTAAGTATGTGTGTGTATAGCTGTGAATGTAGGCAAAGGGGATCTCGTAGTCGGGTATACTCGACAACAGATTTTTTACTTGTTTTTTATACACCCCTTACCCAATCAAAATATAGGATAGGGCTTCCTTCAACTTACAATACATTGTTAAAATGCAGTAACATAGGTTACAATAATATTAATAATTAATCTCAAAATTTCTTTTATTTATATATTATTTATACTTAATCACCCATAAGAGGCAATAAGTAAGCACAGCAAATAAGTATACAAAACTAATCAATAAAATTGTTTTATAAACACTTTTATATCTGAATCTCCGCCATGAGAAGTTCAAAAGATTAATTAACCCTTGATGGGATACTACCAAAAAATAGGAGTCCCGGCAAAAAAAATGGTAAGAGGAAAATAAAAATAATCAAGGCTGCTTGCCAAGATTATAAAAACTTACGATTATGTGTATATATAAATATATACACATAAACAAAGGTAAACCAAAGTAACCTTAACATATCATTGGAAATTTGGAATAAGTAAATATATTTTTGCTTTAACTAATTGGGAATTACAGCAAAAAATTTCTTTCTCTCTTCGATATGCAATAGAAATTTGAGAATTAAAAATTTGATTGAGATCCTAGCAAGCGGAGGCTTTAAGTCTATTATAATCTGGTCTCGCCTCTGTGGTGTAGGGCATTGCATCAACTCTTCTTATATCTTTGGTCGCGAGTTCGAGTTGCAGTTGCAGATTATATTTACTAATTTTTTTGTTTTTGTAATTAAATTGCAATTTTTAATCCCTTTATTATATTTTATTCTCGATCAGGATGACTAGATGAGTCAACAGCTTACACTAC
>JBAMBS010000713.1:0-33267 GCA_037044455.1 Zygothrica quintamaculata | reverse complement strand
GTATATATATATCTATATATATATATATATATTGGCCACATATTGTAGTTACATGCGACTATGAATGATTACTCATTCACATACATCCAGTGTGCACTTCGTCAGTGTCTTTTGACGTAATTTTGTTTGCTGTAACAGTTTAATCATTGGCATTACATGCTCAAGCTCATTTCATGATGTAAATGGGTTGGGTGCAGGATGCTATATACGCCATATATATATACTGCCATGGTATGGGTAAGGGTTATTAAGTGTAGGGAAGTATGCTACGGAACCGGATGCAGCAGCAACAGCAGCAACAGCAGCAGCAGCTGCAGCAACAACCTGAAAGCATATCCCAAAAACTTATACGCATTTCTATACATATATACATACATATATAAGGGACAATATATATATATATATATATAAATACTAGCTAAGGGGCTTGGATAAGGTAAACAAATCTGAAAAATAATGACTAACTTGTGTATAACAAGCGTATATAGCATATATACAGACTACAGTGTATCCATTGGGGGAAAACTTAGAAAGGAAACTTTTACTTTTTCACATATACATATACCTATACATATATTTATACTTATATATGCATATGTATGAGTCAAACTTACATAATAGATTTAAGTTAATTTATAATACTTAAAACTAAAGTAGATTACATATTATATGCGAGTAATTCTCTCGCTCATTCTCTCTCTCTCTCTCTCTCTCTCTGTCTTTCTTGCAGTAATTGTTAGCAGCAGCTGCTAACAATTACTGCAAGAAAGACAGAGAGAGAGAGAGAGAGAGAGAGAATGAGCGAGAGAATTACTCGCATATAATATGTAATCTACTTTAGTTTTAAGTATTATAAATTAACTTAAATCTATTATGTAAGTTTGACTCATACATATGCATATATAAGTATAAATATATGTATAGGTATATGTATATGTGAAAAAGTAAAAGTTTCCTTTCTAAGTTTTCCCCCAATGGATACACTGTAGTCTGTATATATGCTATATACGCTTGTTATACACAAGTTAGTCATTATTTTTCAGATTTGTTTACCTTATCCAAGCCCCTTAGCTAGTATTTATATATATATATATATATATTGTCCCTTATATATGTATGTATATATGTATAGAAATGCGTATAAGTTTTTGGGATATGCTTTCAGGTTGTTGCTGCAGCTGCTGCTGCTGTTGCTGCTGTTGCTGCTGCATCCGGTTCCGTAGCATACTTCCCTACACTTAATAACCCTTACCCATACCATGGCAGTATATATATATGGCGTATATAGCATCCTGCACCCAACCCATTTACATCATGAAATGAGCTTGAGCATGTAATGCCAATGATTAAACTGTTACAGCAAACAAAATTACGTCAAAAGACACTGACGAAGTGCACACTGGATGTATGTGAATGAGTAATCATTCATAGTCGCATGTAACTACAATATGTGGCCAATATATATATATATATATAGATATATATATACATAATATATATATTTATTTATTTATTTACATATATATTTGTATGTATGTGTGTATGTTGTATATGTCATATGTTGTTTGAGTTCATGCTGAATTTCACTGAATTGCAGTAACAATAAGTAACCATGAAATATGCAAAGCAACTTTTCCTAGCCTGCTGCCCCCTGCCTACCGCCTGCTCCGCATATGCCAAGCAATCCTTCACATACTCAGGGATACTCAGAGATACTTAGATGCTCAGCAACATATCAACATTCAACTGCTGGCAGTGCATTTCTTTGAAAATTGTCAGTAAATTGTTTCACTTTTCTTTTTTATTTATTTTTCCATATACATTCAGATATATATCGTGTTTTTTTTTGTTTGAATTTCTATCTGCTGCATAAGTTATTATTGTCTGTGTCTTGCTTAAGTCTAGTAAGAGCTACACTTTTGTCGCCTGCAGTTGCTTTTTTTGCCATTTTTGTTATCCTTGCTGTTTGTGCTCTTGCACTTGAATGAAATTTCCGGCGACAGCACTAAACAATCATAATAACAGATACTTTTAATATGACTCTTTGCTTTGTAACTTTTATCATTCTCTCTTTTTCTTTTTGCTTCTCCTTTCTCTTTTTTTTTATTTTGTAACAGCTTCCACATCAAATAATCTCAACGTCACTCAGTTGGACAGCTGCTTGTCCCTTCATTTGGTTGTCGCTTTGTCTGTCTGTCTGTTTCCCTGTCTCTCTGTCAGTCAGTCAAAACTGCTACAAAACATAGGAAACAATATAAAACAAAATGCATACAGCATATATTAAGGCTAAAAGCCTGCAATTAGAATAACATTAACCCATGGGAATAGTCACAACTACCAAAATAATGTATACAAATTTCACTCTTAACTGAAATCCACACTCATTATTTTGGCCAGTTTTATATTTTGTTGATTGATTAATGCATTCAGTGCCCATTTACATTATTCACAAAAAAAAGAGGGCTAAAATTAATTGAACTGTGGCATAAAAAATATTCATACTTACAACAAACAAGTTAAAAGGAATCAGTCGAGTGTGCTTGATAATCAAAGTTCTTTAATACCAGAATGATGAATACTAAAGAATATTCATAAAAAAAAACCTTGTATTCATTTTGTTTCTCCTTCTATTTTCCCTACTTTGGCAAACTTTTTACTGAATTCATATTATATATATTTATATATATATATATAAACATTATATATTTAAGATAAATATTAAATTTTTTTGCTTAATTAATATATTTATTATATTTTTTTTTCAGTGTATAAAAGTAAATAATGGTGCTACATATAATGATATAAAAGGAATGTTTTTATACCGATTCTATACAAATATCACTCCAACTAAATATATATATATATATATATACTTTATGTGTATATCTGAATATATTACTCTTTACATACATTAAGCTAATTCTGTATTTATCTATGAATTAATGGCAAATATCGCTCTGTTATATGTCTGGTTAACCTTACATTAATTGAGTTATTAAAACTGAATATTATAGATCTCAATATAAAAGCTAACAAAACGCACCTTGGCATATATGTGTCCTTGAAATAAAAAAAATATATATAAAATTGTTTATCCTTTAGAAATTGAGATTAAATAGGTTAAGCCTCCAAAGGTTATCATTTTAGGTCTCTCCACAGACAACTTAATGAACATACAAACAAATAAAACTACCCTTTTTTAAATAACTTTGCAGACAGAAACCCGCATTAGTCACGCCTGAGCAGGTAAGGAAGAGCATTCTGTCAACCTTTACAATTAATTATAAGCTTGACCTTTAAGGTATATTATTATATTACATATATATATTTTAAAAATTTGTATAAATAATTAAATATGATTTTCTATTTAATTAAATTTATTTATGTCAACATTTTATAAAGAATAAACAAATGGTTAAAGTATGGATAAATTGAGTATTTATATGTATTACATAAAATATATACATAAACACCCTTTTCAGATATTGTTGAGAAACAGATGTTTGTATAAAAAAACTGATTGTAAGCTTCGAAATTATATCATAGCCATGCAACATGCAGCGCCATCTATTGAACATTTGCAACATTAAGAGTAGTCAAGATTGAAATGTTTTACAGTACCTTGACTACGACTGCTGGAAAGGCAGGTGCATTATCATAAAATTATCAGCTTATCTTAGTTTTCAATATTGGCAATAGCGAATAGTCCCCCAATAAGAGATCAGCCAATAAAAGTCGTTGGTCGCTGAGAGAAGGGCTAACCCTTCATCAATTGAATAAAAAGGAAGCTTATAGAAAATGTATGTGCAAAATGGAAAAGTATGTAACATAAAGTATATATTCTTGATCGGGACGACTAGTTGAGTCCGCTTAGACATGTCTGTCTGTCTGTCTGTCTGTCTGTCTGTCTGTCTGTCTGTCTGTCTGTCTGTCTGTCTGTCTGTCTGTGTGGAACACCTGTTTCTCAGACACTATAAGAAGCTAGAGCAACGAAATTTTAAATCTAGATTCGTTAGTTTCGTAAGTTATATGAGTTTGTTTTTGATTTTTGAATTTCCTCCCCTGACCCCCGCAATTCGAAAAAAAACGATTATTAAGCACAATTTTCAACCGATCAAATTTATTTTTGGCACACATAAAAATTAGATCAAACGCGGAAGTTATTTAACATAACGTGTCGTATTATTTAACGAGGAGGGGCGAAAAGGCGCGTGAACGAGAACAACTTCTGTGCCTATATACATAGATATAAGCAGTTCTACACCCCCCCCCCCCCCCACTTTCACCTGTTTATTAGGCGCACATTTTAACCCCTCCTCGGTCTATAATTTATTTATTTATTTATTTATTATTTTTATTTATTTTTATTTATATGAAGCGGCTCCCAACAAACTGCTACACTTTTTTCTTTATGTAACTAAATTTGTATGTAAAAGACGGAAAGCTTAATATTTTTAAATTCTCTTCTAAACTTTTGTTTTAACCACATATTGATGGTTATTAAAACTTATTCAACAGTTGTGGAGTGTACCACAAAAGTAAGAATAAAATTATAAACTAGAAGGTAAACCAAAGTAGCCTTGAAATTAGGTGCGAAAACAATATTCAATTGAATAGAGTTTTGGTATAACTAATTGGGAATTAAAAGTGATTGTATTTTTTTGATTGATTATTTATGTTGTATTTGCTTTAAATGTCATACATTTAAATACTTTACATTGACAATTCCTTGTTCATTTTAAGCCTCTTTTGGCTTTAAAACAAAAAGGTAAAAGGAAACTATTCCATCGAATCGAAGAGAATATATATATTTTTGATCAGCTTAAAGTGCGTGTGGAACTGTGTATATGTGTAGATATATGTATGTGTGTGTATGTCTATATATGTAGTGAAATGGATTTTCGTAGTCGGGTACATCCGACTACAGATTTCTTACTTGCTTATCATTAAAAAAACCATTAAATTTTTGGTCTTATGACTTGGTGCATTAGCTTGTTATATTCCGTTCAAGCAGTACTAATTATGTTTAGTATATTTTATATATAAAGTTAAGTTATTTTTGGATCAAACCGAACAATTAGTGCCCTTCAGATTAATGCACTAAAAACAATTTGTTCCGATTAAATGCCTATATTCAAAATGAAACACACAAAGCAAAGTAAAAATATAAAAATATAGTTCGTTGATCTGTTCGCTACATATTAAAGTAGCACAAAATAATGTTTACATAACTAAGACTAACATCTCTGAGAATATATACATATATATATATATATATACATATAAAGTATTTGATTAGTAGTTCATTTGAATTTCCTTATACTTTGAGCCCCATAAAAACCTGCATGCAATTTCAATAGAATTTATGTGATTCTCATTAAAACTTTGATTTAGCAAAGAGCTGCCAAAAAAAATGGAAAATAAATAAAAAAGAAGAAAAAAAGTTCTGCAAAGATTTGTTGAATAATGTGAATAAATTTTGATGGAAAGTATCTTAAATGACGGTATAGCAATGACATTTGATGTCAGAATCGCATTTCATGTTTGCAATTATGAGGGAAACACTTCTACTACTGCTTTCAACTGACATTTGCAATGAGATATTTCTTCTTCAGTTCTAGCGAAAGACAATAGCTTTTAGCTTAGATTTTCCAACAAAATTGAGTTAATATCTTGACCTACTCAACGAGCGAGCGTATTTTGCTGTTGATTTGTACGGGGCTAACAGCTAACAGCTAACGGCTAATGGCTAACGGTTAGCGGCAGCAGAGGAAAAGACAAAAATTTTCTATTTTCAGGCCGAAATGAATGAAGAGAGCACAAAATGTTAAGAGCAACATGTTTGCAAAGAGAACTTTTTTAAGCAGTCGATAAAGCAGTGCAGCTAAAAGTTTTTTTTTTTTTTTTAATATATATTTATTAAGGTACACCGAATTTTAACAAAACTTTTATGACCTTGATATCTACATTAAGCCTCCATAGGGGCGCAAAAGCTTAAACTAATAACAAATAAAAATAAGCTTAAGATAAAAATAACAAAAATAATTAGGAACAAATTTAAAGCATCCTTAGTCTAGGACATCTGTTTATCAGACTATGGGGAAGACGTTTTTTGAGCCGTCTTCCAGGACGGATAATGGTGAGCCGATTGGCTAAACGATTTCGATGCGATAGCAGTCTAAAGTTATATCTGCTGGAATGAAAGTTGATTTGCTGGAAAATTGTAGCTATGTTCAGGTCTCGGTGTAGTACAGTATTCCGTACGTACCACTCGCAGCCAGACATCACTCGAAGGATTTTATTTTGACTAGCTTGAATCCGCTTAATCAAGCTGTCGGATGCTAGCCCCCATATTTGGCAACCATATCTCCAGATAGGAGCAATGATTTGATTGTATATGGTTACCTTGTTCCTCAAAGAGAGTTTACTGCGAGGCCCAATCAGCCAATAGTATTTGCTAACGGCTCCTCTTAGCCGCATCTTAATAGTTTTAATATGCTCAGCAAACGTAAGACGTTTGTCGAGCGTCACGCCTAGATATTTAGAATGATTAGACTGCGAAACAGGCTCATCATTAATAATAATAGCTGGAGGGGAACGGCGTTTGAGTGTAAAACAAACATTGCTTGATTTCTGGCTGTTAATGCTGATATTCCAACGCCTGGCCCATTGCTCGAAGCAGGCAGCAAACTCCTGAATGCCATCAGCAGCTTCGTACTCACATTTAGCCCTAAACGTTACACATACGTCGTCTGCAAATGTGGCTAGCATTGATTTAGCAGGGTCAATGCCTATGCTACTATCAGGCACTGGCATATCAGCAGTATATAATGAAAATAATATAGGGCCCAGTACACTTCCCTGTGGGACACCCGCGTTAATAAAATGCTTGGAGGAGATCGCAGAGTGGAACCGTACCGCGAATTGCCTTTTAAAGAGATAAGAATTAAAAATTCCAAAGAAAGGCGCAGGTAGTATCATCTTGATTTTGGCGAGCAGACCCAAATGCCAGACCCGATCAAACGCCTCTCTCACGTCCAAAAATAGGGCATTGCAATATTCATTGCTTTCGAAGGCTTCTAAAATTTGGCCAGTAACTCTGTGCAACTGCTCCACAGTGCTATGACCCGCACGAAATCCAAACTGATGACCAGGAATAATGCATCTCGTCTCAAGAATTGAAACAATCCGGGCAGCTAAAAGCCTCTCAAATACCTTGGATATAGATGGGAGAAGACTGATAGGCCTGTAAGATGAAGGATCTCTATCCGGTTTTCCAGTTTTGTGAATCATGGAAATCAGACCAAATTTCCACCTTTCGGGATAGTGCTGGAGTCTCAAAGCGGCATTAAATATGATTAGAATATAATGAATAGCGTGGATTGGTAGGGCTTTGAGAGTAGCATTACAGATCAAGTCATGACCAGGGGCACGGTTCACATTTAGGTGATGAATGACATCGCTGACTTCACTAGGAGTAAAGGGTTGGATTGGTAGGTCCATTTGCAGAGCTTGAGTCAGAGAATCCATGACCTCATCCACCTCATCCTGACTCGCCAGGTCAAAAGGATGGAAGCGATCAGCAAGGTGACTGGCAAACACTTCCGCTTGCTCAGAGTCAGTACGACACCAAACGCCATTAGAATCGATGAGTGGCGCCTTTCTAGGGCACCTTCTTTTGATTGCTCTCGTAGTCCTCCAGAGTGAATGAATCGCCTCCCTGTCAGTACCTGTATTTTCAAGTCTCTGATCAAACCACGCTGACCTGTGGTCCTTCAAAGCACGTTTGAGTACGACCTGTGCTCTGTTCCAGGCAATTTTATCCAGAGGGTGCCTCGATCTCATCCACCTAGTACGGAGTCTGCGTTTATTTGAGATGAGTTGAAGAATATAAGCAGTGAGCGGGATGCCTGCAGCAGCGATTCTTAGGGCGGGCTTACGCATAGCAGTAGAAGCAGCAACCTTCACTTTATTCTCGAAAAGATCAATAGCATCCTCCAAATCGTTCTCAGACCTAATTTCGATGTCTAAGTGAAGCGATTGTTCCAAAATGAAATGAAACATTTCAATGTTAGTGTGTTTTGAGATAAGCCGTTCAGTTACAGGGTATCTCAAAGCTGCAGCATCTAACGAGATGATAAGAGGCAAATGATCCGAGGTCAGGTCAGCAACCGCCGTAATATTTGCCTGAATGCCTAGGATACCTTTCGTCAAGGCAAAGTCAAGGCAGCTAGGAGACCCTCTACTGCCATATGGGAACCTAGTAGCTCCGCCTGTAGCTAGCACATTCATGTGACTGTTAAGGACAAAGTCCGCTAGCGCAGTGCCACGTCGATCATTCCTTGCTGAGCCCCATAGCCAGTGGGCTGCGTTCCAATCTCCAGCGATTAGACACTTGGAACCGAACTGTAGCAGGACATCTGAAAACTCATCAGAGGTCCAGATGAACCTGGGAGGACAGTAAACTGCACCAAAATTCACCACTCCAAGATCAGTCTTAATCGCGGCTGAAGCCATCTGCATTTTCTCCGAAGTCACAGCAACTAACGGGAAGTGGACAAGGCAGGACCTAATAAGGATAGCTGCTCCTCCTCTAGCGTTGCCAGCACTTGGGTCGTTAGCTGGATAAGCATCGAAACCATACAATTTCGGTGCACTATTTCCTCTACAATGAGTCTCATTGAGTAGTAGGACGTCAATATCATAGCGCTGCACAAAGCTTTCAAGCTCAGGCAGCTTCGTGGAAACACCATCGGCGTTCCACACAAGAGCTAAAAGTATAAAGAGAAAAAAATTTCATTTTCATTGAATTTTGTCAGTTTTTTGTATAAAATGTAGCAAAAAACAGAAACCAAAACAAAACAAATATTTGCAAGTTGCAAGTTGTAAAATGTTTCAAATGAGTTGCTGCAAAATAAAGTATTTCCAATTTTTATTTTTTTTATAATTTTCTATTTCCTCTTTTGGTAGTATAAAACTAGGCGTCAGAGCAATTAGAAAAGTGTGTGCTGTATTCCGTTGGCCTGACGATTTTCTAGACTGTTGATGCTTGACCCACTCGAAGCACTTGACCCACTGCAAGATTATTTTCAAAACAAAATAATTCGCTTGACTGGTTGCCCATAAACAGCGTGTAATAGCGGCTGCTGCGGAAATATATTAAAAAAAAAAGTTACTTATTTTTTTTTATATTATTTTATTTTATTTTTCTTTTTTGTTTTGTTGCCACACCAAATGTGGCAATTAGTTTTAGCATGGTTTGTTTATAAATGCAACTTTAACGTCGAGTGCAACGCACTCGCCATTTATATAGGCGTTTACCTTATATTGCGCATACGCCACGTTAGTTTTATGCTACATTTATATATATGTATAAATATATATATATATAACTTCCTCTACTCTATATACACACACACACACCGAACATTAATTTTTGCAACATTTTTGCAATTTCATAAAACAATTAAAAGCCATTAGGGCTTATAAATAGTGGCTGTAAGCGTTCGCTCCTCAGGATCATCTTCACAATTTTCGTCCCAGTGTTGTACTTGTTGTCGTCATTATTGTTGTTTCGGATAATGGTGTGTCATTTGCATTTAACGTTACCACAACAGCACTGACACGATATGTGCTTGTATGTCCCCCACTCCCACCGAACTTAACACTCACTCCTTCGCTCTCTTTCTCGTTCTGTTTTTCTGCTGTGTGCACATTTTTTATATAGCCCAAAGCAAGTCAAAAACCATGGTACATGCAACAAAGATAACCAACTGTTTCTACCTTATAATTATAGAGTTAAAAAAAGAGTCAAAAAAATATATATGTTAAATATTTTATATGAAAATTTCCAACACCTAGCAGCATATTGTTAACCATTAAAACTCGACCAAGTTAAGTATCACCAGCATGCGGTCAAAAGTAAATTTCGTTCGCTATATGTAAGTTAAAATTTATTGTTATAAAAATATATATAATAAGGTTCAAATTAAGTGTTTAATAATACAGTATAAAAAGGTTAAAAGATGCACTGCTTATATGCAAATATTGCTTAAATGCAAAATTATGTTATTTTTATTTTTAAACATCATGAAACAATTTAGAACTAAATTTAGCCTCATAAATGCAAAAAATTGCTTATAAGAAAGTATTGTGTATAAACAAATAAAAAATCGTTCATTTAGAATCAGTTCATATAAGTTTTATCGGTTTTAAACTAATTATAAGCTGTAGGAAAACGATATTAAAATTGTTTATCTTATTTTATATTTAACATTCTGTTTAATATTCTGTTTTCTTTTTTATTTATAGCTGACGAACAGCATAAAATAAAAATTTAAGTAAACTTTTAAACCTGTCGCTAATTTTATAATAATCATTTAAGTACTACGTTTTTCCTTATAACTCATGATTGCTTAAAAGGAAATATCGAATATATGCAAAAAAATGTCTGCATTATAGGTTTTGCATATAACCGGTATATACTGTATATGAATTAAGTGTAAATAGTTCAATTTTTTTTTTCAACATAATTTACAACATTTTATTCGGTTCGTCTAATAGTCCTGTCACTGCTCAAAGCTGCTGCCTTTTAAGCAAGAAATAGTTTCTCTTATAACATTTGTCTATTTAAACATTTGCCAATGTAATTATTATCATTATTATTATTAAATTATTAGCTTTGAAGTAAAAAATTTATACTTAGAGGAAAGTCTTTCTCACAAAATGAAAACCACGATTAAAGGCAAGAACAATTCTTCAGGGAAAAACGAAATGAAATTAAATTCTATTTCCAAAAAGTATTACCATTAAATAAATCAGCTTAAATGAAATATAAGAATGTAGTAAAAATGCAATTTATACGAATTTGCAGGGTAATGAACTATTGTATTACCCCAAAAATAAAAAAGAAAGTACGTTGAAACATTATACCTAAAACACATTTACAACTCTCCAATCCGTATCGTATATCCGTTTATATTGAACAGTGATTGACTTTTTATTAGCAAAAGATTAATTGCTTAACATTTCCTTTAGTTCAACATTACTTGTTTAAAGTCTATCCGCTCCCCCTCCCATCCTTCCCGTGTCCCCCTTCCACCCTTTTCTACATAGCAAACTCAACTCAGTATGCTTACACTTGGCTTGTTGGTCCTTGTGCTGTCTCTCTTGTCTGTTGTCTGTTGTCAGCTTATTCACGTGTGGAATTCAGGCAACAGACTTAACTTTCGCTCTACTCTCTGGTACTAGTACTGATACCTTGAACAATAGCAAGGACTAAACGAATTAACTTAGCTACCTACTCCTTGCTATTGATAACGGAAGCTCTAACATCAGCATCAGCAACACGTTTAGTTTTTATTTGAGCTTTTATCAAGGATAACGTTCTCTCTATGCACTTTAAATTACACCTTCAAACACAAATTCGTTTATATATAAAAGGAGGAAATTGTATTGTTTATATTTAACCGGATTTTAATTGAGTTTCAACATAAAACCTTTTCCTTTCTATATATTATATTGAAAATTTAATCTATAATATAAACACCTCTTGTATTTACTCAATAAATTAATCTAGTAAATTACTTACAAAAAAAATCAAAAATATTTTTCAAATAAAATATATTTATTTATCTTAAAAAAAAATAAATATATATGTATATATATATATAAAAAAATTAAAAAAAATATGAAAATTAATTTGTTTATTTTCGTAATATTAACTTCAATGTGTATTAATTAGTAAATGAAACCTAAGCTCTACTGTACATATATACAAAAGGGTTGAATATCACACACAAAATATGTAAAGCATACAAATAATCAAATATATATATATATTTATATATTTACATTTGTATATAGTTAGTTTAATCAAAATAATTTAGAATTTTCATTAAAGATTTGTCAGCAATTTATAATATTAAAAGCAGTCAAATATTTGACAATTTCAATTAAATCAATATAATATTTAAAAATTTTAAATTATTGCAAAAGTTTTGGCATTTTAAATTGCCTTTTAATAGTACTATGTTTATCCAACTATATATATATATGTATGTATATATGACACGATTTGCGGTCATATCAATGGTCATCGATAGCATTAAAAAGAAAATAGAAAAAAAAAAAAAGAAAAACTGTGCCGCAATTTCATATTAAAAACGTGCAAAACATGCGAATTGTCGAATCGAGAATCCAATTTGGGGCCACTTTATTATTGACGCGCTGTCATTGGTTACATTTGTGCTGTGCAGTTTGATGATGGCCAAAAACAAACCGCAATCGAATTAAAAAAAGCCAAAACGCCAAAAGGTTGGCAATTGAATTGTTCTTTGGTTTGTTTTGCCCAGCTTTTGGTTTTGGCTATTTCGGTTTCGGTTTTTAGCAGCATTTTTATTTTTATATTTTTTTTTTTATTTTTGATATTTCTGGAACCTTCTGTTCTCGACAAGTGCGGCAAGTGTTTCTGTCAGTTGCCAGTTAACCGCAAAGAAAAAACATAAAAACACCCAAACACACACACACATCCATACACATATACATATGGATTATGACCTTTTAAAAGTGTTATTTATGACCAACAATGTGTCTGGTTTCCCAGCGGCAAAATTGTAAATCAAATTTTTATTTTTCATTTTCTTTTTTATTTTTGCTACTGCTTTTTGTTTTTTGCTTTTGTTGCTACAAATTAATTGCGTTTATGTACGTTTATTTCCGGTAAATTACAAACTAAATCCTTGTGACATACGAATTAATGACTTTAAATTGTAAACGCCAAGTGTCAAAACAATAAAACATATTTTCTTAATTTCATTTACTACTCGTTGGGTAATAAACTCATAAAGGTACTTCAAAATTGTTTAATCGTTTGTGCAATTGTCATAAATTTAATTGAATTCTTATGCCCAAAGGCGCGTTAATAAACAATAATTCATTAGATTTCAACAAAGGCAATGTAATTAAGCCAACCTACACTATTTTATAACTTTTATACTATTTAATTGGATAATTTTATTAGTTTTTTATATTTATTTCATATACTCAATTGAAGCTTAAACTAATATAATATTATTTTTAATTATATTTATTCGCAGAAACTCTTTTAAGTGTAAAAAAATAAGAAAATTTACTCAAATTTACGAAAACCGCTTTGCCACATACATACACATACACACACACACACACACACACATAAAGACATACATACATTTTGAACACCTTTGCCAATTGCCTAACTAAATCTTAACTGAGCTATATTTAATGAGGTTGTGTATGTACTGTGTGTGTTTATTTTTATCGAATATTATATATATATTCTCTTTATTTGTTACTATTGTTATTAAAGAATACGAGGTTCCCAGAACCTCTTTGTGTCCTTTGAGTCAAATACTTTTGCCCAATTCGATGCGCCGGCTAACCATTAAGGTGTAGCTTAATTATAGTAATAGTTACAAAAATGAAAAATTAAATTTGCCTCCTTCTAGGCATCCGTCTTATTAGAATAAAAATATAAATGAATCAATGTTATATGCGATCGATCACACAACTTTGCTTACAATCGCATCGGGTTTGTTGCTGCTGATAAAAAAGCTTTGGTATAACTGTATGTCTGACAAGTAGCTGTAGTACAAAGTTTGCTTTAACTACTAACTAAGCTAATTAACAGTTTAACTATACCTGTTAAACACATTTGCAAAAGTTAAGTATACACTTTTTACAACTTTATATAAGATTTAGTTAGTTTAAATTTCAAATTCTAAGACATTACTTCTACAAGAATTTAAAACGTATTAACTCTATATTGAAAGGTGTAAATTATAAATAATTATTGCATTAATTAAATAAATTACCTTGTTGCTAAATAATTTTGAGCAATTTTAGATTATAAAAGAAGGAACTATTTTAAAAGCGTATGAAAAATTATGTTTTCTTATTTTATTTATTATGAAACGAGCTTATAAGTAAATTTATAAACTAGAGAGTTAGGAGCTTTGGCTGCAAAGGCCTTGAGCTAATCATAAGTTTTATTTAAACTTAATTAATATACAATTAGTATACGCGCAGATTGAACAATCCATGATTTTATACTATATACATTCTTGTACAGTTACCAAGTCAATATGAAGTTAGATTCAATTCATATTTAATAGATTGGCTGAGGCGAAGAGCAAATTCAAATAAAATATAAGCCAAATAGCTGAATATTTGGGCAAATAGCCAGAGGTTAAGTCAAGTTGAGTATTAATAGATATTATGGGGTTTGAGGTGCTCTGTTCAAGCTTACGCATACTTTTGCATAACTTTAACATTTACATTTTTAACATATTTTTAAAGGGTTTTGACCATAATTATATACTAATTTAAGTAGAAGAGTTGAGTCTTCATGCGAAATTTATTTTTTTATAAATATCAAAATAATAATAGATATAAGTTTTAGCCTTTTTCTTTTAGTGTTACTTTATGCTTTCCATTTTATCTACTTTGGTTATTCATTTTCTCTGTGGGTGTGTGTGTGTGTTGAGTTTGACCAGCTGTTCAAGTTTATTGTTCATTCTTTATTGGTGTTTTGTTTTTTTGTACCATAATATGACCGTAACTCTCGTATTACCAACTCGTTTAGCTTAGCTATACAATAACTGTAAGCCGCAAACAGTTACCATATTTCCTTTCAACCTTTTTTAGCCCGTTTGCCTTTTTGTAAAAAAAGAGCAAAGCGGAGCTATTGGAAATGTGCAAAATCCAAAAGTATGTAACACATAGAAATAATCATCGGAGACCCCATAAAGTATATATATTCTGAATCAGGACGACAAGACGAGTTCATCTAGCCCTGTCCGTCTGTCTGTCTGTCCGTCTGTCCGTCTGTCCGTCTGTCCGTCTGTATGAACGCCTGTTTCTCAGAGACTATAAGAGCTAGAGCAACCAAACTTGAAATCTAGATTCGTTATGTTCGTAGGTTATACGAGTTTGTTTTTGATTTTTGAATTTCCTCCCCTGACCCCCGCAAATCGAAAAAAACGATTATTAAGCACAATTTTCAACCGATCAAATTTATTTTTGGCACACATCATAATTAGACCATTCTTGATCGATGTTGTAAATCTGGGTAAGATTGGTCAAAAATCTCGGAAGTTATAGATCATCAAAAGTGGCGTTTTGGGCCCCGGGGGGGTATAGTAGCGCGCGCAAAATAAGAGCTAGAGCAACGAAATTTGGAACGTAGATTCGTTATGTTCGTACGCTATACGAGTTTGTTTTTGATTTTTGAATTTCCTCCCCTGACCCCCGCAAATCGAAAAAAACGATTATTAAGCACAATTTTCAACCGATCAAATTTATTTTTGGCACACATCATAATTAGACCATTCTTGATCGATGTTGTAAATCTGGGTAGGATTGGTCAAAAATCTCGGAAGTTATAGATCATCAAAAGTGGCGTTTTGGGCCCCGGGGGGGTATAGTAGCGCGCGCAAAATAAGAGCTAGAGCAACGAAATTTGGAACGTAGATTCGTTATGTTCGTACGCTATACAAGTTTGTTTTTAATTTTTAAATTTCCTCCCCTGACCCCCGCAAATCGAAAAAAACGATTATAAGGTACAATTTTTAGCCGATAAGATTTCTTTTTCGCACACATATTAAGTAGACCATTCTTCATCTACGTTGTGAGTTTCGTTAAAATTGAACGAAAAACACGGAAGTTATACAACAATAAGTACCGCGCTATAGAGCGTGGGGGGCTAAAAGGCGCGCGCAATGGCCAAGTACGTGCAGAACTGTGTGTATGTATGAGTATGTGTGTATGGCTGTATATGTAGGCAAATGGGCTCTCGTAGTCGGGTACACTCGACTACAGACTTCTTACTTGTTTTTCGTTTATATATATATATATGTACCCCTTAACCATTCACCTACAATTTTTGCAAGCCACTTTGTGCATATTGAACAATATTAAGAGAAAGCTAAAGGCACAGTAAAAAAATGTATAAATATAAAAAACTGCAAGTAAACTGAGGCAGCGAAGTCAAAACAGAGCAAGAAAAAGCAACAAACTGAGCGACCGCCAGGAATTTGCGTAATATAAAAATATTGAATATTAAATTTAAGTAAGAATGTTAAAGAAGAGTCTGCTCGACTATGACTTCTGATAGAAGAAAACAAAATTATATATATATAAGTTTAAAAATTATAATAAAATTATATTAAAACTTTAGGCTTCAAGTGCGTTCAATTAGTTATACTTATAGATTGTTGAACTATATATATATTTATTAGTCGAATGGACTCTTTTAAGACATCACTTTATTAAAGTTCAAAATAAAACGCAAAATTATATTAAAAAGCTAACAACAAAAAGGAGAAAAACAAGAAAAAAAATTATGCAAATTTATTAAAAATAAATTGAAGGCAAGAAAATTTTTATGAATGAATATAATACAAAAGATTTCAGACCTCACTTACATAATTTCATCCTGATTGAATATTTGACTATATTTCTTTATTATATTTTCGTATTTTATTTGCATTTTATTTCTTTTATTTTGTTTTATTTTATTTTCTTTCGTATTTTTTCACATTGTTCGCAGCGCAATTAAGTAATTCTCGGAAAATAAAAATTTGAAGAGTTTTTTTTTTGCTTTTCGCTGCGGGTGTTGAGAAAACACCTAAAAAATGTTGAGCCAACAATATCATTTTTTTTTTGCTATATTTTATATACACTATTTCATATACCTCTATATATATTTGTATATATATAAATATATATATATATATATATATATATGTATGTTTTAGTTGAAAAATTGTTTTAAAATAGTTTTGAGCTGTTTACGCGCGCCTTCAATTCAATTCAATTTGATTGCTATATATTAATATAAAATGACGCTGAACTTTTTTATATTTTTTGTTTTATTTTTATTTTATATATATATATATTTTTTTTTGTTGAACTTTTCAACGTTTTTTAAGCTGAACTCAAAAAGTTTTTATTGGTCGGCAGCCATTGACTTGGGGCCAATGCCACAACTACTTTGAGGCTTTGTCTGCGATTTTCAAATGAATATAGTTTGCTGTTGCCAAGCCAAAATATTTTATATATATATATATATATATTGGAACAAAATAAAACCCAACACTGAATATAACAATAACCATACAACATACAGAGCCAAATATATATATATTTTTACAATTTTACAACATATGCAGAAAAAATTAAAGCCTTTCGAGTGTGCGAGAACAAACTGCTAGACTCCCCTCTCTTCGCCCTGTCTCTCTATATATCTATATATATATATATATATATATATGTATTCATACTGTCTGCAAAACTTTGCTATTTTTCCACTTCATATGGCATTATGACAAAAGGTTGTGCAGATTTCCGAGGGAGAGAGAGAGGGGAAAACTAAAAGGAAACCCAACAAGAAAATATATATATAAATATATGTGCTAACCATCAGCATTGACAAGAAGCTAAAAAAAAACCAAATTGAGCAACGGAACTAAATTGTTGACTGCCTGGACTACAACTTGGCTTTGAACTAGCAACCAGCAACCAGCAGCCAGAACCAGAACCAGAAGTTCCTCATCAAAATCGCCCACTGAGCCAGCCAATGCAGTCAACTTTGAAGTATCCTGCAAATCTGAGTGAATTCAAAGCAGTTGCTCCTTTTGTATAGTGTTGCTAAGAATTTAGGTAAGAATTTTGTACGTTTCGTTTGAGCAGCTTGCACTTATTTTAGCATTTATATATATTTTATTTTTAAACGCAAGAAAAAATAAAACATAAATAAAAATAAAATTATATTTCTATTCTAAGCGTATAAGTTAAAGTACATAGCGTAAAATAAGGAAAACAAAAAATAAAATAAACTAAAAACAAATTTCTTTTGGCACAAAGTCAAAGATATAAACCAAATATATTTGAGTGAGAAAAATATGATCCTTGAAGAGCTACCTTTTACTAAGGAATGATTTGTATATATGTGTCTCATATACCTAGCGTATACACTGTACAGTATGTACTGCCAATAGACGCACACTGATGCTAATGCTATATAACTATAACCTAAGCTAGATAGAACATAGTTTCTCCTTCTGCTTATTATGGTTTATCCATTTGGAATTGTTTAAGCTTATTGCAGCTAAATGCAAGTCATATGAGTTGCCCTTAAAAAAAAGAAAGAGAAAAAAAAATATAAAGCTTAACTAATGTTAGCTGGAAAAGCTGTTATCCAAGTGAATGTTTCGCTCTTTAAATAATTTTCAAAAAGTGTCCTGCATAAATTCGAATGCTTTTATTGTATTAGATGCAGTGACTCCTTTTTCTACTACTTTCCAACTCCACATTCTGCTGCATTTTACTGTTTTTTTTACGCACTAGCTATATGATGTGTATATGTATGTGCGTGTGTGTGTGTGTTTTTGTCTCTGTAGATTGCGTACATAGCAATCATATAAATGGCGTCTGCTTAAAGCTGATCCACATCGATATATGCAAGTTGGAGTACTTTTACTGTTGGAACAGAGCACGAAAACGAATACGAGTACGAGTACAAGTACGAATACGAATTCGAATAAGAGTACGAGTAAGAGTACGAGTGCGAGTACAAGTACAAGTACTAGTAGGAATACAAGTACGAGTATATGTGCTTAAGTGTGCTGTATCAGGAGTGTGGACACATCGGTCCCATTTTACCTTGTTGCGCTTTTTATGGCACCCTCTGTTGGCGGATGGCAGCATCTTTCAGTTCTTATGTAAATTTTGCTGGCTTAAAGCGCCAGCTGTTCACGTTCAACAGTCAGTCAGTATGTACAGCACTTCTCCCCTTACCCATATAACATTTTAATCCTCAGCAGGCTTATTCAAACGTAAAGCCATATTGAATTTGTGGCACTCTATTCTTTAGCGATGGCCACAAAAATCCTTAAATTTAGGCAGAATAAGCTAAAGCACAATTTTGCTTAAGGATCAATTAAAATAGATTAAATATTAACTAACAGACATAATACTTTTATTTACTTAAAGCAAATTAAGCAAATTATTACAAAATTAGAGAAAATTATATTCAAGCCAAGTTTTGATATCAGACAAGGTAAAAGAGTATATAAAACATCTTGTATTAATGAGACTAAGCACTGCAGAAATAGTGGCCATAAGTTCAACTAAAGTAGACAAAATGTTAATTCAATATACTTATATATATAAACAGTTTAGGCTTAAGCTTTTATTCCTTCAAGGTCATTTGGAATGCTTCGTTTTTCATTGAATGATCTGATTTTCAGATATATATCGTGAGATATATAAGAAAGATATGAAGCAATTTCAGTTTTGCCATGCAACAACTTTAAATGCAGCATAAATAAATTGTATTGAGGGGTAACTTGCATATACATATAAATATAAATATATATATATATGTATATATATATATATATATATATATATATGTGTATGTATGTATATATAAATTTCACCTTTACGCCCCAATTCCCCATTGCCGTTGATATGGCAGGCAGGCACGCCTACACATGATTGCAATGGCTGCTTAAAGGCTTATGGCTTGAATGAAGCGATTATCGCATCTTTGTCAATGTTGGCGCAGCCAGTGGAGTGTAGCGAGCCACGGCAAACAACAACCAAACAAAAATCCAACAAGGCAACCCAACCAGCCTGCCCACTCTTAATGCCACTTCGCGATACTCCCCTTACTTTCTCTATCTCACTATCTCTTTCTAGTTATGTCTATCTCTTTTACGTTAACGTACTTGCCTGTTGGCTTATTTATAAAGGTAAAAGCAGAACACCACACGCAGATGTATGTATGTATGTGTGTGTGTGTGTGTGTGTGTGTGTATATATATAGGTAAGTGCATGTATGTATGTGCGTGTGGCTTCATAAACTTTGCAGCACTGCCACCTTGACGATAAGCACACAACCCACTGAAAGGATATACTAGCTCCATGGCAACGCAAAAGCTTTCTGCATTGAGGCAGGACGAGAATGTTGACAACATTGATGAGATTCCACCATTCACGTCTAGTTAGCTCTGCACTAACTGTTCTATCTATCTTTACCTTGCTCTTACACATACTCACACACATACATGCACATGCATATATGTATGTATCTGTGTTATTTGTAGTGTGTGCACTCTACATTCTATTAATGAATGTTCGTAATTAAGTGCAGTGATTATTAAAAAAAAATAAGTTTAAAAAAAAATGGAAATGCGTCACGAGTATTACAATAAATTGAAGAGCTAACCAACTAGTATATATAAAATATAGACACACACATATATATATATATATATATATAAAGAGCTTAAAGTAGTCCAAAGAAGGAAGAGTAATTTAGCATCAGATGCAATCGCTTAATGTTAATGCAACTAATGATGATGGCAATGCCAATGCAATGACTCTAATAATGATGTTAATACCTCAACAGATATGAACATAATCATCATCATCATCATCATCATCATCATCATCAGCAGCATCATCATGAAAGAGGCATTGAGTGCAATTTAAATTTGTTGGCCATATACAGAGAGCTTGTTAAGCATAAATAACAATCAATTGTCAAGCAATTGTAAATTATTTATAGCAATTCATTTCACAATATGATTAAGCGTTAAATAAGTACTTAATTATATAACTGATTTCGTCATGCTCATATCATTTATAACAAATATGTATATTTTGCAACTAAAATAAAACAAAAATTAAATACCTCTAAGAGTTTAACATATATATGCATATAATAAGCAATCAAATGCCAATAATTTTTAATTATTTTCCACTTACTGAAGAGTCCTTGACTAGAGTCCAACTTTATATTATATAATGATCAGAAAAAAAAAAACACAATTGCATTAAAATGTGTAGTACCTAATAATTAAGTACACTCTATGCGTTGATTGGCAATATATATATCTATATACATATATATATATATACCATATATAGTGAAAGTCAAGCATAATTCTGTAAACAAGAAACTTGCTTCACTTAGACAAAAACAAGCAAAACTTTGGCTGCAACACAGAGCCTTAAGACTTGACTGAAAATACACACAAAATGTGTTTAGCTTTAGGCCAATAAAGTAAACTATATAAACTGATTATCTTAACGTTTTTCTTAATATTTTTAATAAACAAAATTGCAATATACTAGAAACTATATATGATTATCTTAATAACTTAAATATAAACAAAAGAAAACTACTTTGATGCTATTGATATAAATATTTCTATAACTAAATTTAAGCAACAAGGTTTATCTAACTTTAATGTCTAAATTCTTGAGCTTATATAAAAACAAATCAGAAACTGTTTAAAACAATGGCAATAATAATAATAATTATTAAATAATAATACTAATATTAAGTTAAATTTATATAACAATTTTTTTACTAGTAGCATCTCTGCATATCTTATTTCGTGAACAAAATTTCTACATAAATTCAAATTAAATATAAAAAAATATATATAAAAAACATAAAATAAATAAAGCAAATAAATTTACTTATTTATGTGATAATTTACTACTCAATTTTATTAAATTAAGTAGTTTTTATTATGTCATAAGTATTTTTTAAGCAAATATTGACTTCGACTGAAAAATAAGTCGAATATATAAATTTGTGTGGCACATTCGATACATAATGTCTGTATATTATATTTAATGCATTTATTCCAGAACTTTAAACAATTAACAGAGAAGACTATTTAGAGTAAATTTCAACAGAATGTCCAGCTGATTTAGTTACATCAATTCATAAGAAATTCAACCCACTTCCTACTACGCGCACTTTAAGCTGCTGCGCACGGTGGCGCCACCTATTGGTGGGTATATAAAATAGGAAGCTTGATCTCTTCTTGACATATCGTAAAAATTTAGAGGCGATTGGACAACTTCAATCGAAGTTATCGATCAAAAAGTGACAGCAGCTCCAATATCGTTATGGGTAATCACCGGCCCGACTTCTGTTCGTCACAGAGGTCCTCACGACCTTCTTGGAATCACTTAAACCACTCAAGCACATTACTACAGGATAGGCACTGATCACCATAAACTTTTTTCATCATTTGAAATGTTTCAGTGAACGTTTTCCCATGTTTAAAACAAAATTTAATATTTGCTCTTTGCATTTTACGACCGATGACCAAAAGTTGATCGCAATTTTTGATCGGTAACTGTGATTGTAGTTGTCCAATCGTCTCCAAATTTTTACAAAATGTCAGCAAGAGATCAAACTTCCTATTTCATATACCCACCAATAGGTGGCGCCACCAAAAACAGTTATATTTATAAAGTCCTGTTTCTTTTCCGACAGACCATGTATATACTTCTCGATTTTGCACAAATCCAATATCTCCTTTTTTACCTTAAAGGCAAAGAAGGCTTAGACGAACTAGAAATTGTCAATAAATGTAAAGTGATATGTGACATCTAAAGCAATAACAACAAAAAAAATTAATCAAAAAAAAATACAATCACTTATAATTCTCAACTAGTTATACCAAAACTCTATTCAATTGAATATTGTTTTCCCACCTAAATTCAAGGCTACTTTGGTTTACCTTCTGGTTTATAATTTTATTCTTACTTTTGTGGTACACTCCACAACTGTTGAATAAGTTTTAATAACCATCAATATGTGGTTAAAACAAAAGTTTAGCAGAGAATTTAAAAATTTTATGTTTTCCGTCTTTTACATACAAATTTAGTTACATAAAGAAAGTGTAGCAGTTCGCTGGAAGCCGCTTCATATAAATAAATATGAATAAAAAATTATAGACCGAGGAGGGGTTAAAATGTGCGCCTAATAAACAGCTGAAAGTGGGGGGGGGGGGGGGTGTAGAACTGCTTATATCTATGTATATAGGCACAGAAGTGGTTCTCGTTCACGGGCCTTTTAGCCCCTCCTCGTTAAATTATACGACACGTTATGTTAAATAACTTCAGTGTTTGATTTAATTTTCATGTGTGCCGAAAATAAGTGCGAACGGTTAAAAATTGTGCTTTATGATCTTGTTTTTGTTACTGCGAGGAGGGTCAGGGGTGAAAATTCAAAAATCTAAAACAAACTCATATAACTTACAAAAATAACGAATCTAGATTTCAAATTTCGTTGCTCTAGCTTCTTATAGAGTCTGAGAAACAGGTTTTCACAAAGACAGACATGTCTAAGCGGACTCAACTAGTCGGCCTGATCAAGAATATTTATGATTTATGGAGTTTCAAATGATTATTTCTATCTGTTACATATTTTTCCATTTTGCAAATATCCTTTTTTCAAAATCAAAGGGGCTTATGATAATTTTATGATGATATCAATGCAAGTAGCCAAAGCACTGTATAGCTTTCCTTTAAATAGCTGCTTTAAATGCTGCAAATGTTCAATAGATGGCGCTGCTTGGTGCATGTTTTAAATATTAAAATTCGAAACTTAGAATATAACTTGTTTATCAACAAAACATAAAAAATATTGGAAAAAAAATACTCTGAAAAACTGTGCTATTTTATTACAATTTCAAGGAATTTAATATAATATATAAATTCTATTTCAATTCTTTAGTTAAAGCATTAAATAAATCCACCAAATTGACAATCAAAATAAATGAAATTTAAATCCAAATGCAATTTAATAATTACCACATAATAGTGTCAAAATTTGTGAATTTTCAGCTTAGGTCAACAAATGGTATAAATTGAAATGAAAATTGCATTTTGCTGATATCATAGTATATATGTAATGTAATCGAATCATCCCATCTATCGTATATATTATGAGGTATAAACAAAAGTCTGTATTGGTCAGTTATAGCCAGGACCTGGTTTTATTATTAATTTCCTGTTTGCATGCGGTGCACCTCAAGCCGGAAAAACAATTTGTTGGCTTGTCAGAAGCAACGAAACGCTGAGGCTTAACTCATGTTGATGTCATGTCCTGGTAACGGTACTAGTTCCGTTTTAACTTTGACACATCCTGTTTAACCAACTGTTTAGATTGCCTTTAATGTCAATATTTGTTGAGAGTTGCTTAGACAATTTACATAATCAACATTTTAAATATATATATATATATATATAATCTGAAGCATTTGCAAATTTGTATTAACATAGCACATTATATTGATGTCAATGATAACATTGTAGTGTGTGGGTTAAACAAATTAACTCTATTTAATTGCAAACACAATAATAATAATAATAATAATAATGATAATAATAATAATAGCAATCTAGAACTGTTTGCACACATTTAGATTATAGTTGCAAAATACCAAAACAATTTTCACTCCATGAAAAAGGCAAAAGAGTCAAAACAAACGAACAAGCAAATAAATTCAGTTTAATATTCATTCAAATGTGTGCAACACTTGCAACAATGTTGTATGCAACATTGAGATACTTTATACGAATAATATATATATGATATTAAATTCCAAATTAAAGCCTTGATTTTGGGCTTATTTCTTGTTTATAACTCTTTTTACTAAACTAAAAATATATATATAAAAGTTTAGTTAAATATATATAAGAGTAACGTTTGATCTAAAGCATATACTTTTCCATAGAGTATAGAATTTGAGTTTACTTTATTATAGCCATATTTCTACTTCATATAATGGCTTACATGGAACAAAGCTAATGGCTTTGCACTAGTTGTGAACCATTTTACTAAATGCGGCACATTACAAATTGCAAGCGACTGATAATTTTTGATAGTACTTCATATTACCCCTCCCCCCCACCGCCCCCACTCCAATCCCCTTCGTATGTACTGAGCACATTTACTATGCCCATTCCCCTGTTCAATTTAGTTTCCGTCGTGCACTGATTGATTGAGTGCCTCCTCACCAACTAGCGATTTGCCTGTCAGACCTAAAATACGTACGAGGCAAGTGACCAGTTGACCAGCCCCTAATTTCTATGATTCTGTTTTGGCCAAATAATGATACCACAATTGGTTTAACAGGGTGTGTGTGTGTGTGTGTGTGTGTTATGGGTATGGGTTTGGAAAGGCATGTTAAGTAAATGGAGCGGCAATAACAATGTATACACATACATATACCACACACGCATACACACACACACACACACACACACACACCCACATAGAGACATCCGTAAGTGGTGGAGACATAAAGACATTGGCCAGCAAACAGTCGTATGCAGACATCCTGGCACACGCTGCGTATGTGTCATTTGATATCAATACAAAATGCATGCTATTGACATTTTAGATGTTGGTTTGCCATTATGATACAATTTCCCCACAAATTGCAAGTACTTGTTTAGTTCATTTCGAGTTAAAGGACATAACTTATTTAATATACACAAATAGAAAATTGCTTCTATTATGTACCTAAACATATATATATAAATATATAATGATTGCCAGCATAATAATATTAATAGACAAGGTAAGAACATGGCTAATATGGCATGGTACCCATTAAGACAAAAAAAAGTTTATCCCCTTTTTTGAGCTCCATTAAAATAAAACTTAAATGCAACTTAACTTTTCTCTCAAATCTGACTGTGTTGCTTCTTTTTTTTCTCTTTTCTTTTTGCTTTGGGCTACACCTGGAAATGATCTCAGCTTGTAGCTGAAATAAAGTTTGTAACCAAATGACAGCAACAGCACCTTTTGGCCAGTTTATTGTTGTGTCTTATGTTTTTAGCATGTTGTTTCAAAGTGACTACAAAGTTTACTTGCAGTTTACTTAGTTTAGACAACTTGCAAAATATATCACAATGTATACATATATCTATACACACATATATATATATATATATATATATATTTGAATATACATATATTTATATATATTTATTTGTAGTTATATATGACAGAAATAACATAACGAGCATTAGGTTGCACGGCACAGCTGATACATGACAACAGAAGACATATGTATGTACACGGTCATATAGTCACTCAGTTGGGGCATAAATCATGGCTAACAACATACAAAAACATACACAGGATACGCACACACACACACACATGCATACACTTAAACAAGTTGGTGAAACTTCCGTGAGAGATGCGACCAAGTCTAGCTGATAAACTGACAGCTAAGCAAACGGCGTAGTTGTTCGAGTAACTTAGATACCTCTGCCTCTATTTGTATATATACATAGATATATACATATATATATATATATATATATATACAGATACAGATACAGCTATTAGAAAAGTTTTTCAACTTGCTGATTGACGTTGGGCTGTCGAAAGATTTTCTCGGTTAGCGTAATTAAAAAACTTTCCCAAATACTTGTAGTATATTGAAATGCGACTGATTGTTTGATGGCATTTTACTGTTCCTTTCGTCTATCTTTTTAGACATATATATATGTATGTACCTATATAAGTATACATTCATCTTATTTTTTTATTGTACATCCAATTATTCTTTTTCGTATATATAAACATATATATGTGCAGCTCCGTAACAAATCAAAAATCAAAAATCAAAATCGAAATCAAATTCAAAAATTAAAAACTTAATATAAAAGATGTTCTGCCTGCTCGTTTTTAGTTCTTATATTTCCATTTCCATTTCATTCTTTTTTATTTTATACTTTCTATTCTTTCATAATTCTTCTTGTTCTTCTTCTTCTACTTCTTCAACTAGTTAGTTTTTAAAGATACTTTTGCTTATAATGGAGCATATTTTGGGCGCCCAGATGCAGCTAGTTGTGCCATAGCTAAACATATACCCAATGTCAGATATAGGATATGCATATATGATCTTATTTCTATATGCTATATATAAACGCCACTTGTTGTTGCTGTTGTTCTTGCTATTGCAATTATTTATCTTCTTGTTGTTGTTGTTGATATTGTTGTTAGTGTTATTATTCTCTTTGATGTTGTCGTAGTTGTTGTTGTTGTTGTTGTTGTTGTTGTTGTTGTGGTTATAAGCTGCTAGCTTAGAAGCATTTGCGGTGAACAATGCCTGGACCAGATTCATCATATTCCTGCTTGGAGATCCACATCTGTTGGAAGGTGGACAACGAAGCCAAAATGGAACCACCGATCCATACAGAGTATTTACGTTCTGGTGGTGCAATAATCTTGATCTTAATGGTGGATGGTGCCAAGGCAGTGATCTCCTTCTGCATACGATCAGCAATACCTATAAGAAAATAGAATTTTTATTATAATATACATATATGACAATATGTAAACTATTTCAATATGCTCTATATATAACATTATATGGTATGAACTTTCTATTTCCGATTTACTGTGCTTTGAATTAAGCTAAAAATTTATTTTTGGAGCATGTTTTGATTTGATTTGAACTCGACAAATATTTTTCTAACATTCTGTAAATATCACTTTCTTAGAGATTTGCTATTTCTGCCGATAAATATAAATATATATATATATAATTTTTCCTATGAAAATGCCGCGAAAAACTCAAAAATTTTGTAGAAAACTTGATCTGTCTGTGGGAATTGAACAATTTCTGTTTCAGATTTGATTCAAATGCTGCAAATAACTTAAAACAGCACGATCAAATTGATAGACATAATAATTGAGAAGCGGAGAAAAGAGACGGATAGCAGATACGGAAAAAGAGACGGACAACAGAGGCGTATAGCTGAGACGGACAGAGCTAAATGGATTAAGGACTATTTATAAGTATAGAAAAGTATGTATTTGTAGAGTATTTTGTAAAACCTTAAGCCAATTTGCAAATAGGGAAGGGGTATGAATGGTATTATAAAAGTTGAAAGTATTTTGGATAGTTAACTCACCTGGATACATGGTAGTACCACCGGAGAGTACATTGTTGGCATACAGATCCTTACGAATATCAACATCACACTTCATGATTGATTGATAGACAGTTTCATGAATACCGCAAGATTCCATGCCCAAGAATGATGGCTGGAAGAGAGCCTCAGGAGTACGGAAACGTTCATTGCCAATGGTAATGACCTGACCATCAGGCAATTCATATGATTTCTCCAATGAAGTGGATGCAGCTGCTGTAGCCATTTCCTGCTCAAAGTCCAATGCAACATAGCACAATTTCTCCTTAATATCGCGTACAATTTCACGCTCAGCGGTGGTGGTGAAAGAGTAACCACGTTCGGTGAGAATCTTCATGAGATAATCAGTTAAATCACGACCAGCCAAATCGAGACGCAAAATGGCATGTGGCAGTGCATAACCTTCATAAATGGGCACTGTATGGGAGACACCATCACCGGAATCGAGAACAATGCCAGTTGTACGACCAGAGGCGTACAGTGAGAGCACTGCCTGAATGGCCACATACATGGCTGGTGAGTTGAAGGTTTCAAACATAATCTGTGTCATCTTCTCGCGATTAGCTTTTGGGTTAAGTGGTGCCTCGGTGAGCAATACTGGATGCTCCTCTGGTGCAACACGCAATTCATTGTAGAAGGTATGATGCCAGACTTTCTCCATATCATCCCAGTTGGTAATGATACCATGCTCAATGGGATATTTCAATGAGAGAATACCACGTTTGCTTTGTGCCTCATCACCAACATAGCAATCCTTTTGACCCATGCCAACCATAACGCCCTGATGGCGAGGACGACCAACAATTGATGGAAATACAGCACGTGGTGCATCATCACCGGCAAAGCCAGCCTTGCACATGCCGGAGCCATTGTCCACAACCAGAGCTGATGCTTCTTCGTCACACATTTTGCTTTTCGGTTGAAATTGAAATTGAAATTAGCGAGCAGGCAGCACTAAAAAAAACACAAAACGAATAACCAAAAAAAAAAGTGTTAAATAAAAATAATTTTAAAAAAAATATATATATAGATATATATGTATATCCTTTGTGTTATATCCTTTCAAATATTATATATATATATATACACAAACGCGTAGGCACTCACAAGGTGTATTTACCACAGCGACAACAATCAGAGTGATTTCCTCTATGGCTGAGAACTGCATTTAAATAATTTCTATCCGTCATGTCGAACAATAGATGCTTTACGGCATAGTAACATGTTGATGAATTCTGTTTGCTTACGGAGGGGGCTGGGTGAGGGGCAGTGTCATAGGGAGGAGACAACACATCATTTATTTTTGCATTTTTAAAGTGAAGAGGATAAGTTGATTTTCTTAAGTATTTGGTAAACTCTTGCTACAAATAATAAGCGAATTTTAAAGGAATGTAATTCGATACGAAGCATATTAAAGCCCTTTTCAAATATGCAATATATTAAATGGGGATTAAATTAAGAAACTAAACTAAATATATAAGATAATAAGAAATTAGAATATGTTAATTATATAATATAAAATAATAGCTTATATAAATATATTGTTGGTGTACATATTTTCTTTGGAAAAAACAAAAATTGCGTTTGAGTTGCTTAATCAAAATATTTGAATATTTGACTTGAATTTGCATATAAGTAAGAATTAAATATATTAAAATGTATTTAGTTTAGTTAGAGTATCTAAACGTGTCTTGCTTAGTATTGAGTTAATTATTAGCTTGTATCATTTCATGTTCACTAAATTATGTCTGCTGCATCTGCCAACGCTTGATGTTTGAGTTGCATGAGGGCGAACATGCGCCAGGACTTGTATAGGCATCGTTGTTATATTTTTAAGTTTTTATATAAATACATTTTTGCTGAACAATGCAGTGTACTACATACTTGGCCACATCTATACTATCTATCTATACAGCCTTTATATATATATATATATAAAAACATATATAACATATAACAAAAAATTTTGTGCCAATGATGTGACAAAATGTTTCTGAGTATTCGTATGCTCATACACATCTTGTTCGCTCAGTCCATAGATGGTGCGACTCAAAGATGCCTTTGCCTTTGCCTTAGCAAAAATAAAATAAAATATATAAACTCAAGTAAAACTAAAATAAAATAAAATATATGAAATGCATATGTATTTATGTATATGTATATGTATATGTGTAGTAGTATATTTCATTGAATTTAAATAATATTATTATTATATGTGTGTGTCTGTCCTAAAGCAAATCCCCTTATTCAATTGTCTCTAGTACTAGAGGCGTGAGTGCATTTCTGCACACAATTTTTCGGTTGCCGGCGTACAAGTCTATCGCTAGATCTTAACGTAATATTAACTACAAGATTTATACGTTTTCTGATAATTATTCCTTTTTTTTTTAAAATACACATAAAAATTAAATGATTTTTTTTTTGTATTTTTGAAGTGAAGCATAAAATTTAGCATTAAACGTACAGTGCATAATGTTGGCAAGTTTATACCATTGATATGAAATAACTTGGTAACTACAACAACAATTCTACTATCAAACTTCTCATCTACTATACTAGTTATATATATATATACTTATACATATATATGTATAGAGCATACCACCTAGTTTAGCTGTGTGGCCAGAAAGTTTTTCAACTGCTTGGCAAAACTATTGAAAACTACGTGACTGATGCTCCAAGCAGGTACTAACAGTATACGTATCATTGTCTATACGTTGGCACCAAGCTCAGAGCCAGAAAGCAGTTGAAATGGCTTAAAATTATGTGCTCCTGTACACACTTTGGTATCTATTCATGTAGTAGGATGCTTAGTAAGTACGAATGGCTACATTTTGGCAGGACTTTTCAACCAAAAAACTTAAAGTTTGTATGAATATATGTGTGTGTATGTGTTGAAGACTATATGAAAATAAAAAAAAGTGTATAGCAAAAGTTTTACCTTCAATAAATTATATCAATTTCCTTACGAATACGAGGTTCAATATCTTATTTTGAACATATTGAAATAGTGCAATGCATAGATAAATAATAATTATTGTTTATTTATTTGTAGAAATTTCGCTTTAAAATATTATTATTATTATTATTATTATTATTATTATTATTATTGACAACTTAAATAAATATCAAAGCTTAATAACAATTGATTATTTATGAAGAATTTTTGAACAATTCGCTAAGTAAGATTCCATTACGAAGTTGATTTTAGATATTGAAAACTTTTCGCACAACCCAAGCAATCATATGCCACTGAAAATGTCGCCAACTTAGTTTGGCATTGCAAATGGCCAAAAATGGGTGAAATGGCTAAAATGAATGGGTAAAAACTGACCCAAACTCAAACTTCAACTGCAATGTTAGAGCATAAAAGCGTAGCAGATAGCATGATGCGTTGACAAGGGAAAAGCAGCACCTTAACTATCATTGGTCCAGTTGCTTTTACTCTAAACTAAACTACATTCGACACTATACTACACTATACTACACTACACTACAGTATACTACAGTCCACTACAGTAAAGTATTGAGTATAGTACAGCATATAGTGTACAGTATTATAGTATAGAGTACAGTATTTTGGAGTGCAGTAGACCCGTTAGTGCCATTGGGCGATGTTAGCTCTTTGGCACGCAATGCAGCGTGAGCCACTAAAATAAACTTTCCCAAAGTGCCAAGGCAGAGAAAACTGTACACTGTATACTGTATACTGTATACTGTATACTGTATACTGTACACTGAGCACTGAGAGCTGAGAGCTGAAAACTGAAAGCTGAAAACTGAGCGCTGAAAACTTGCCTTAATGCACATAAAAATTAAAATACTTAGCGACGCTTGCATACCAAGTGGTCTGAGGTTCTAGTTCAGGACTTGGCCTTTTTTTTTGCTGTTTTGTTTTTTTTTTTTTAAATATTATTATTTTTGGGCATGAGTTTGTGTGTGTGTTTGGGTTTTGAGAGGACTCGTGGAAATTGTTCACGTTTTATGGCTAATTTATGATTTTATATTCTATATTTTCTACACTTATTTTTGGTTGATTTTTTCTTTTTTCTACTTTGCTGTGTATGTGTGTTAGTGCAAGTGAAAATAAAAGAAAAGAAAATTATGAAAAAAAAAATTAACAAAAAAAAAATAATAGAGAAAATAATATAGAAAATTGTAACCTAAAGCAGTTACCGTGTTGCTGGCTGAGTCATTTTTTTTAATTTAATTTTCACTGTCAACAAGGTTGTGGCACAGCTTCAGCTTCAGCTACAGCTACAGCAACAGCAACAGCAACAGCAACAGTAATAGCTTCAACTTCTGCAACAACTTCAATGTTGGGCATTGCGTGCAGCTTGTGGGCGTGGCTAGAAGTGAACTTTGCACACAAAGTTTTGGGGCGCAAGACACGCGCTGACAGTTTTCCCTTTTGCTCTACACATTTTATTAATTACACAAGTTACCCGCTCAAACATTTTCCACTCAAATTAATTTTTCCCATGTGGTCGCGACTGGCAGCTGTCATCATACCAAAAACCCAACAAACCAACAGCTCAACAACCATAGAGCTAACCATTTGACTACCCATTCACCCACACACACACACACACACACACACGCACACTATTATCCAATAGGAACAGTAGAAACAAAGTGTTGTGTTAATTATCCTTACATCATGTTCAAAATAAGTGCAAAATTTACTTTTCAGTTAACGTTTACATAGTATTTACAGAGCTTATCAAAAACTATAAAATTTAAATCGAGAAAAAAAAATCCGAAACAAAATCAAAATGAAAATTAAAAAAAAAAAACAAAACAGTTGGAAATCTAATCAATGGGCAGGCTTTCGTGCAACCACGTACGTGGTCCACCCTCAGCAAAGTCCGCTGCGGCATGGTCCTGTCCGTTGAGTATCCACTTTGTGGTTAAGAGACCCTCTACACCCACTGGGCCACGTGCATGAATCCTTGCTGTTGAGATGCCCACCTCAGCGCCAAGGCCAAACCGGAAACCATCAGCGAAACGCGAACTTGCATTGTGGAAAACACAGGCGCTGTCCACAGTTTCGAGGAAATGCTTTGCAGTTGCATCTGCACGAAATAGAAATAGAAACAGAAATACAAATAGAAAATGGAAAATGAAAAATGAAAAATATAAAATTGAAAATTCAATATGCAATATGCAAACATGAGAACATGCTGAATGATGAATAAAATTAATTTCCCAAATGATTTAAATTTGTTTTTCTTTTCTCTTTTATTTTTTTCCTCCTTTTTTTCTTGTGGCAAACCACAATAAAAGTTGATTTTTGCTAAACAAAACCTGACCTCAATGTTAGCCGTGTTATGATGACGATGGCGACACATGCAACATTCATTTAACTTGGTTTATGGCATTGGACTGTTCTTTTTTCTATTTTTTCTATTTTAATTAAATTACCATACAGGTCAGTAAGCAACTGAAAGCCCA
>JBAMBS010000710.1:0-12959 GCA_037044455.1 Zygothrica quintamaculata | reverse complement strand
TTTGTATCAAAACTTTTGGTCGACTGCTCATAGTTGACATTAAATAAATAAATAAATAAAAAACCCAACGGTAACAACATCCACTGTCAAGAACATCAGCCAGCAGGAGACAGTGAATACCCAAGCCACAGCGTCATGTCAAGCACCCTTCATCATATATGGGTTAGCCAATTTAACTTTTGACAACTGTACGGTGAAATTCGATGGCTTAGCATACGACGACCCGACAATGGAATTCGAAGAAAGGACAAAACTGTCCATAGAACCGTTCAAACAATTGAACATAAGCAACACGTTCGAGAACATCAATCATGTGTCCGTCACTTTAATCTAAGGATAAGGAATGATTTACCGAATCTACCAAACAGGGTACCTAGGATTCGGTCCCACCCGTCAAATCGTTAGGAATGATTCATCACACTTCTTGAATCAAGTATGTATTGTAACACTTTCTTGCCACGCCGAATCAGCTTTAAGAAAGTATATTGTTGCTGGTACAAAACACTTGAATTTCGGTATAAGCAGTTTATTATATCATCTCATATCAGCATCTCAAATCTCTTTGTGTATGCCGCCAATGTTTGCAAAGCATCCTTGAAAATGCTCCCTATATTATAGAGTCCTTTTTATTGACGTACTCCATGTGTGGATGAAAGCTTAGTATGTTGTGTAGCATGTCACCTTATTGTTACCTCGCCCACCTTATCGGTGATGTAATCTGCTCGTTATGAGAATAGCTTTCATTTTATGGCCTGTTAGATCCAGTTAAGCCAATTAGTTTACACCCCAAAGGTAGTCGGACTCTAAGGACATCATTGTAGATTAAGTTCCACAGAAGTAGTCTTAGAACAGATCCCTGTGGAACACCAGCCTTCACCGTATATCATTTTGGGCCCTTGTCAGAGTCACAACAGCTCAGTTATCTTTGGAGCCCCGTCTCCATTGTACACTATCAATTGCATTAGAAGCAACAGCTACCATAATGAAATCTACTGGTGCTCCTTTGTCTGCGCAACTAAATTGGCTTTCTTTCGTTTAGTACGAGGCGTAGGTGCCTTAGTGATCACCTTTTTGCAGTGTTGTTGAGTATCTGGATGGATACCAACTCATACAAAACTTTAGCCTGCTCAACGGTATCACACATTTCCTTGTTAATGGACCGCCTATTTTTATGCATCATACTTCATGATTAAGAACAACGATCGATGTGAAGTCGCGTAATACTCCCATGCTTATCTTTGCAAACATGTAGACCATGCAATGGTTGACTCACGACTATATGAGTACGCGAATTCAGACCCAGATTCGGTTTAGTTGAGAGAAACTTAACCGAGCCTGCGTCACTAATGGCGATGCTACAAGTAGCGTGGTTTAGAGATTTGTCAATTTTTAACGGGACGGAAGCGGTACCAGCTTTATCCCAGCAGCTATTTCAGCTAGATTTCACTCTGCTTACTGAGATGCTAGAATACTGATAGCCGTCAGCCCGGGGGTCGTTTAATACTAACAAGTTAGAAATCTGTAGTCAGTTCTACAAGCACTTTATGCCATTTCGCACGCCTTTTAGACCCCTGCGCTCTATAGCGCGATATTTATTATTGTATAACTTCCGGGTTTCTTTTTTGGAACAAGATTCAACTAAGATCAATAATGGTCTAATCATTATGTGTGCTAAAAAGAAATTCGATCGGTTGAAAATTGTGCTTAATAATCGTTTTTTTCGTAAAGGACGGGCCAGGGGAGGGATTCAAAAATCTTTTTTTTTTTTTTTTTTTTTATTAAGGAAGACCTCTTTGTGTCCTTTCTATCAATTAAATTAAGCCCAATTGGGCGCACCGGCTAACCACTAATGTGTAGCTTAACAATTCATATAATAAATATTAAATTTGCTTTCTTCTGGGCATCCGGCTAATGAGGTTATGAGGTCGACGTCTTTTTAGGCGTCGTCCTGGGCGAGTTCTAGTCAGCCTTTTGGCTAACCTATTGCTGTGGTTATTAATGCGACTATTGTAGCGACTTGAGTGAAAGTTAATTTGCTAGAACGCTGTGGCAACTTTCACTGTGTAAAGTTTTGTTTCTGACATACCACTCACATCCAGTGATAAGCCTGAGCACTTTGTTTTGCGCTATTTGAATATGTTTCAAAAATCTAAAACAAACTTGTATAGCGAATTTGCTTGTAGGTAATTTATGGCAAAGTCATCGCGAAAGGTGTGTTTTATTCGACTTTTAATTAGAGTTCTAATACAGTGTACTTTCTGGGTGAATTGTGCCATAGAAGGTGTAGCCCTGTATTTGGAATTTGTACTCACTTGTGAAATGTGTTTTAGCAAGAAACATTCCGTCGATATGATCATTATGAAGAAGTTGAGTAATATCGAGTTTATATCGTGTAACGCTTTAGAGGGTCATTCTTAGAGGAGCCATTACTTTTGTGATGCAAGCCTTTGCTATTAATAAGGTTTTGATACTGTTTTGCGGGAGTATTGCAATAATTATATTTCTATTAGTACTCCATCAACTTTTTGAATATGCTATAGACTTTCGTGGATTTAGTTCGCTTTTTTTTCCTTGCATACCGAATAACCACGCTACTTTGCTGTATGGTTACCTCCACAGTTACCACACTTCTTGGTTCTAGGGTCATCTAGGCAACTTGCAGTTTCATGTAGATCGTTACATACATGGCGAAACGTGCAATAGTATCTTCAATGGCCGCACTCTTTCAGTTTACGTATTGTACCGGTCCTTTCCTCTTATGTGGCTCTACCACCATGATTCTGTGCTGTAGTAAAACGTGTAGTTTATAGATTGGATATACTTAGATTTTTTTAAGTGCTTGTGCTAGGAACATTGTTTGCGGCTTCTTTAATGTCAGAAGGGCTTATATCTAATTCAATGCTTTTAGCAACAACTTGCACGCCTATGCTACTTTTCAGCTGGTGTATGTAAAAGTTTCAGTGATTGGCAATGAGAAATCTAGTCAGTGGTTTGAAGCTTTCTTCCATTTTGATTTGAACTTTAGTCTCGTCAATGGTTTCTTTAATTGGTAGTATAACGTGAATGGTATATTTCCCAATCAAATCTATTATTTGACAGACCTTTTTTTTCTGATGAATATTGGTGTCAAATTTGACTTTATACTGGTATGATAGTCAGACGCAGGCAGATCTGATTTGTCTGCAAGAATAGCAATTATGTTACTATCAAAGGGAGTTCAATTTACGCTTGATTTGTATGTAGAAATCCATGCCAGTCTGTATAATAGAACCTAGTATGCTGGCGGTGCAGAGAGCGATGCTGACTTAGCAGAAACAGCTGTTGTTGACGATGCAATCGTCCGATAAGTTGTGGTTTTATTAGCTCACGTACTTGAAAGAGAAGTTACAATGCTAGTTGCCGTGCATAATACTTTCGAATGCATTTGTTGCGGGTTGTCGTTCGGCATGGGAGAAGCGCATTTTTCACTCACTAGCGTGTTATTTTTCAATGTTATTGAGTTGATCGCAATTAAAAAATTCGAGGTTATCGACCTTATTTAAGAGCCACTATGTTTGGCGTTTTGCACGTGATGAGAATAAACATAAGAGAAGTTTGCGTTGTGACGCTGCATGATAGACGGCGTCCATTTTATTTTGTTTGTTTATTGAAAAAATATATTTTAATAATTTTTTTTTTTACTTGGCTCTATTTATTGGATCTTCTCTTACGAGACTAACAATAATTTGGACAAATCTTAAATTCTATCTTAAGTACCTGTTAGGATTGCAACTGGAGTGTAGTGTATGGGTCCCTAAATATTGTTCATTGGGTTGGCATCTCGTTACGACGAAGGCGGGAGCGGTTAGATTGTCGCAATAAGTCTCTCGCGAGGTGGTTTGGGTGGGCACGGAGCTTGTTTTGGTGTCTAACTCTAAATTGGGCTATAACGTCTCTGACGGGTGGAATGTTAAGATCCTTGTGGATGTGCTCGTTCCGAACGTACAACGGAGCCCCGGTGATAGTTCTAAGAATCTTAGATTGTGCCCTTTGCATGATGTCGATGTTGCTGTGGCTGGCGGTCCCCACAGCTCGGAGCCATAGGTCCAGATTGACTTTAGAACTGTATTGTAGTAGACCTTGAAGCTGAGGAAGAGTATGACCTGATGAGCCAGTGGAGGCTGTTGGCCCTCAGATGTAGTGATATTCGTTTTTTCTCTATGTGCCTGCGCCAGGTAAGCCGTCTGTCGAGGTGTACTCCGAGGTAAGTAACATCAGCTGATTTTAGAATTGTGATACCATTAAGTGAGGGTGAAGGACAGTCTTGTCTGTTAAGGGTGAACGTAACGTGCTTGCATTTTCTGCTCGTTAACTTTTATGCGTCAGTCAGACAGCCAACTCTCGATATCAGCCAGGTAGGAGATCAGTTGTTCTGTTGTTCGTGAAGGGCATTTGGAGCAACTGATGATCGCGGTGTCATCGGCAAATGTGGATAGTAACAATTTGTTGCTTATGGAATGTCTGCTGTGTACAGTAAATATAGTATAGGACCAAGTACACTGCCTTGAGGAACTCCAGTTTTAGTGGTATGGACTTGTGACATCGCCAAGTTCCATCGCACAGAGAATTTTCTATAGAGGTACGAATCTAAAAGGTTGTGAGTGCATTTTGGGATCATCGTTTAGCCCTTTTCCCTTTTTGTATTGGAGCTATTGGAAATGTGCAAAATCCAAAAGTATGTAACACATAGAAATAATCATCGGAGACCCCATAAAGTATATATATTCTTGATCAGGACGACTAGCCCGTCCGTCCGTATGAACGCCTGTTTCTCAGAGATTATAAGAGGTAGAGCAGCCAAATTTTAAACTTAGATTCGTTTTTTTCGTACGCAATTCGAATTTGATTTAGATTTTTTGAATTTCCTCCCCTGACCCCCGAAATTCGAAAAGAACGATTATTTAGCACAATTTTCAACCAATGGAATTTCTTTTTGGCACACATCATAATAAGATATTTTTTGACCTATGTTATAAATTTGGGTAGGATTGATCAAAAAACTCGCAAGTTATACATCATTAAAAGTGGCGTTCTGTGGCCCGGGCGTAGTGCGCGCAAAATACGAGCTAGAGCAACGAAATTTAGAATATAGATTTTTTATGTTCTTACGCTTCGAAAAAATCGATTATATAGCCAAATTTTCAACCGATCACATTTATTTTTTGTTGTGTCCTGGTGAATTCCTGGATTGCAGTTCTTTTATTATTTTGGATGTAACGTTCGGACTATACAAGATTTAAGAATGCGTCCTCTGGCTGTTATCTGGTAAATGCGGTAGTGGTAATGCATTCGTTGCAGTGTTTGTTTGGAATACAATTTATAGGTGCGTGGCAAAAACAGATGCTCTGTCTTTGTCACTGCGTACCTACTAGCCTACCGAGTTTCTGATTGGTTAAATAGCTTCTACCGGTGGGTGTAGTGTTGTGTGACCTTTTTATAATTGGTAATTGGTGCTAGATGGAGATAATTTCTATATGTAGCGGAGTTAGCTGCAGTCGTCTTCTTGTTTTAATGCATTGGAGGCTTCTCTAAGATTATGTTTAACGGATGGCGATCTATCGGATTGCCATTCTTAAGTCTTAAGCGACATTTTTCCATAACTAGCTGCTCTATCTGTGCATTTGACCTTTTTGGCCTAGGCGGTGCGTTTGAAGATTATGGAGTTCCATTGCGTGCTGACGTAATGAGAACAGTCTCCAAATGGTGAATAACATGGTCCACGTCGTCTGTGTACAGGATGTCAATGTTTGCGGTTGGTTCTCAATCTCGTTTTGCGTGCGTTGGGAAACCTTATGCTATGAAACGTTCGTCCAATATATTGAATAATTGCATAAATTCGTCTTCGGATATTGTATAGCGAGGCAGGCAGTACACCCCGGCAAGAGTTTGATTGCATTTGGACGCGTATATTTCAACAAATGTTGATTGCAGTTAATATGTGGCAAAGTCATCGCGAAAGGCGTGTTTTAAAAGATTTCTAATTATAATTCCAGTACCACCGTCTGCTTTCCCGTCTGGGTGATTTGAAAATAAAAGAGTGAGCCCTGTATTCGGAAATATTTGTAAGGTGTGTTTCAGCAAGTAACATCACCTCGATATGCTCATTTTGAAGAAATTGTGTTTGAAATTTCGAGTTTGTGTCGTGTTACGCCATTTGCATCTACAGGACCATTCTAAGACGAGTCATAGGTATAACTGTTGTCAAAAGATTTTGACTGCGCATGAGGTCTTGCACAGTCGTGCGCATAAATATCATGAATTCTGTCATGTTTTGTTGCAGGTCCATTAACAGAGTTTCGATGCTATTTTGCGGAAATGTTGTTTATTGCTGTGCGTGTTTTTGAACTTTGTGAGGTGGAGATGGTGTATGAATTATATTTGCAGGGATTTCCAGACTTGATTTAATTGCCTTTGCAAATGTGACGTTTTTATTTAATTTGGATCGTGTAGATGTATCTCCGTTTCTATTAGATTAGGGGGCATAGAAGTACTTGTTAATAAAGGCGGTAGATAAATTCTTTATACACAGGACAACCTCGATAGTTTTCTGTATTGTTATCTCCACAGTTACCACACTTCTTCGTGCTGGAGTCATCCCTATTAAATGGGCAGCTTGCAGAATCGTGGAACTCGACACATGCTTTACATACAGAAGCGTGTAATACGACCTTGTATGACCGTACTCTTGACAGTTTTCGCACTGCACTGGTACTTTGACCATTAGCCGGACTTTATAAATTGGATGGATTTCGTTATTCCTAAGTGCGTGTGTGTCCGGTTCGAGTTCGACTCTGAACATTGGCTGCGGCATTTTTTCTTTGTTCACAATATTGATTACCGACATTGCATTCAAGAACTGTACCTTCAGCGCTTCTGTAATATCAGTAGGGTTTACATCTGGTTCAATCCCTTTGAGAACCACTTGCAGGCCTTTGCTACTTTTAAGTTGGTAAGTGTAGAAGTTTCGGTTTATTTTGGCTTGGTTCCCTATTACTAAATTTTTCGGGCTTAATAAAATCGGTCGAGCAATTGTTACTGTTGCAGTTGTTGTTGTTATAGCACTCGTGTTTGAGAAAGAAGTTACAGTGTTAGTTTTCGTTAGAGTGCGTAATACTTTCGTATGCACTTGTTGTGGGTTGGGGTTCGGCGAGGGAGAAGTGTGCTGTTCGCTTACTACCGTGTTCTTTGTTTTTGGATTCGATGGTGAGCAACATCGTTGGTTGGTTAGTTGGCCTTAACACCCCTAGATGGATACAGCCTGATGCACAATCTCCCTCCACGCATTTTTATTCGTGTGCGCGTCGTCCAGTTGGTGATACTAAGCATCACCAGGGCTTCTGCTACTTGGTCGCGCCACCGTAGCCTACCTCTTCTACTACCTTACGAGCTGGAGCTTCTTGTTCCATACGGGCGACATGACCAAGCGAATGAAGTCTCATAATGTGTATTGGCCTGACCACATCAATGTCCCTGTACAGGTTATACAGGTTTTCGTTCCAACTAATGCGATATTCGCCGCTAACTATTGTAGGGCCATAGATCTTTTGGACGATTTTTCTCTCAAACACTCCAAAAGCAATTGTGTAACAGTCCAGGCTTCTGCTTCATACATAAATACTGTAAAGATAAACGTCGTGTAAAGTTTTGCTTTTGTCCGTCGAGAGAGGGCTCTTCTGTTGAACTGCCTACTGAGCCCATAGCACCTGTTGGCAAGTCCTTTTGATTTCTAGGGTAACATTATTATAGCCAGTCATGCTGGAGCCGAGGTAAACAAATTCGTTTACGGCCTTAACGCTATAGCTTCCTGCCACCAGTCGAGAGTCATAGCTCTTATTCTTTGCTGTAGTAGTCTTATTTTGCTCGAATTGCGAAGGTTAGGGGAGGAAATTAAAAAATCAAAATCAAACTCGTATAGCGTACAAAAATAACGAATATAGATTTCAAATTTGGTTGCTCTAGCTCTTATAGTCTCTTAGCAATAGGCGTTCATGCGGACGGACGTTCTGTCGTCCTGATTCGGAATATATATATACTTTATGGTGTCTCCGATGATTACTTTTATGTGTTACATACTTTTCGTTTTTGCACATTTCTAATAGCTCCGCTTTGCTTCTTTTTTACAAAAAGGCAAAGGGGCTAAGAACCTAAACACTTATTCCTTGCGTGCTGAAGGGGTAATAACGCTGATAGCGCACAAAACAATGAGCCAAAACGATGTTTGGGCCATGCGTAAAAATGAAAAAGATAAACGCCGTCTCTCAAAACAGCGTAGCAACGTGAAATTTTCATATGTTTCTACTGAACCCGCGCAAAACGCCGATATTAGTGCTATCCAAACGAGGTCGCTCACCTCGGGCTCTTTTAACATACCAACAACAATCGACAGAGCGCGGTCTCGCTCACCGTCAATCCCAACAACTAACAACACGCTAGTGAGCGAACAGTGCATTTCTACCTTGCCGAACCGCACCCCGCAGCAAGTGCATACGAAATTACTATGCACTCCAACTGTAACTAGTACTGTAACTTCTCTCTCAAACACGAGCGCTTTAACAACAACAACTGCAACAGCTACAACTCAGTCAGCAACGCTCTCTGCATTGTCAACAAAGAAAGTTTCTACCCTACAGACTGGGATGGATCGCTACATTCAAATAAAACGCAAACTAAGCCCACAAAATTCAACAATAGGGAACCAAGCGAAAATTAATTGCCAAAATCCAAGTTGCACAACAAACGAGAGTAACAGATTTGCCATCCTCGCAGAAAATCAAGATATACCTTCGTCTAACAATAATCTCACTAAAAAGCCGAAACCGCCACCTATTTTTATCAGAGAGAAGACTTCTAATGCTCTTCTTGACAAAATAGTTGAACTGATTGGAAAGGATAACTTGCTCGGTATCCCCCTATCTAAAGGCAACATCCAAGAGACTAAAGTCCAAATCAAAACGGAAGATAACTTCAGAACGCTGACCAAATTCCTCTCCGACAACAATCTCAACTTCTATACTTATCAACTCAAAAGTAGCAAAGGCCTGCAAGTGTTTCTAAAAGGTATAGAGCCAGATGTAAGCCCTACTGATATTTCAGAAGCATTGAAGGCACAGTGCTTCAACACTAAGTCGGTATTCAACATCCTAAATAAAGAACAAAATAACTCGAGACGGAATCACACGCACTTTAGAAGAATGAGGTGCGTCCTATCTACAAAGTCCAGCGTCTACTGCACCGCAGAATCAGGGTGGAAGAACCGCACAAGAGGAAAGGACCAGTGCAGTGTGCTAACTGTCAAGACTACGGCCATACAAGGTCGTATTGGACGCTTCGCCCTGTATGTAGAGCATGTGGTGAACTCCACGATTCTGCAAGCGGATGACTCCAGCACTAAGAAGTGTGGTAACTGTGGAGGTAACCATACAGCAAGCAACCGAGGTTGTCCGCTGTACAAAGAATTAAAATGCCGCCTTAATCAACGAATGTCTTCAGCACCTCTAACAAGCATGCCCCCCCAATCTAATTAGAACTTAACATCAGCAGATACATCTACTCGATCCAAATTAAATGAAAACTTCTCATTTTCTAATGCACTTAAGTCAAGTCTGGAAACCCCCGCAAATACTTTTCGTCCACCATCTCATCAAGCACATCACTTTCACCCTTAACAGACAAGACTGTCCTTTGCCTTCACTTAACGGTATAATAATCCCAAAATCATCGGAGGCTACTTATCTCGGCGTACACCTCGACAGTCGGCTTACCTGGCGCAGGCACATAGAAAAAAGACAAAATCTTTAAGCCTGAGAGCCAATCATCAATTATAGATTATCAGGTCTTACTCTCCCATTAGCCTCGATTATAAGGTCTTATTGTACAATACAGTTTTAAAGCCAATATGGACTTATGGTTCCGAGCTATGGGGGACTGTCAGTCACAGTAACATTGACATCATGCAAAGGGCACAATCCAAGGTCGAGCACATCCACAAGGATCTCAACATTCCACCCGTCAGAGACGTTATAGTCCAATTTAGAGCTAGATATCAAAACAAGCTTCGTACCCATCCAAACCACTTCGCGAGAGATTTATTGCTTCTACTTGACCGGTCCCGCATTCGTCGTAATGACATGCCAATCCAGCGAATATTATTTAGGGGCCCATACATTACATCCTAGTTACAATCGTAACGGGTACATAATAAAAAAAAAAAAATTTTTACTACTTTTTGTTAGACTCTAATAGAGAAGATCCAAGAAATAAAACCAAGTAAACAAAAAAAAAAAAATATATCTTGGCATTGAAAGTGTCATGAGTTGGACAACGGCCGTATACACGATTAGGCTCCGCATAGAAGGCTTCCTCCGTACCAGTGTCTTTGTCCTCCGTGGAGGCATGTGAGCAAACCAAGGTGATATTGAAGAATTTGGCAGTTATCCGGATCGTTGTAATACTTTTATTTGTTGGCGCAAAGATACTGGATGTCGCAGGATGGCAGCTGCAGTATATGTCACAGTGGCTTCTCTTCATGCATATCCCTTCCATTGCATTTCATGGATGACGGTAATATCGCCCTTAAATTTTTTGATGGTATCTGCTAGTTGTTGAGCAGCACCGGGCCTACGCCAAAACCTTATTTAGAGGCTCAGGAAACCCGCCGCGCGCTTTAGCTTACCACCCAATGAGTATTGAGTGGATATCCAGTGAAAGCCACGTAGATGTAGTGCGTCGACTTGAAGAAAGTAATCACAGGGATCATGTTGACAATCGCCAGGTTGAAAACAGTCAGACACTTACTTTGGGTTCTCTCCCTCCCTATTCTGTAGAGCTCCAATGTTGCAAAACATAGTATACTTTCTTTTTAAAAATAACTGGTCTGAATAATTCACTAGATCTTGATAATAAAGCCACTTAAATTTTTTATAATGTCATGAATATGCTTTTAATGTTCCTTTAGTGTTTTATATCCGGACGAATAGACCTTTATGGCTCTCTCATGAGTTGGCAACTCTTAAAAATGTTAGATCCCGATATTATAAACATTTCAAGTCTACGAGAAATCTTTCAGATTCTCTTTTTATAATTTTATTGCCAGATCATACTTTGCCTCACTTTGTGGATAAATTTATTTATTTTAAATGTTGTTCATCTTTTCTCATTATTCTATTTGTCTATTAATTAATTATTCTTTTAGCCGATCTAATGGATTGTGATCATGAAGTATTGGACCCTACGAGCAAATAGATAGAACCTAAAGTATTTAGTGGCCTAAACAATACCTAGTAGTTATTTTTTGAGGGCAGAATAGTTTGCATTGCGTAACATATAGTCTTTCGGACTTGTTAAAGCGCTGCGTCTGACAGCATTGCTTGCGTCAGTCAGTAAATGAAATGTTTTATTCAGCTTAGAATTAAGAACTAAAAGCTTTAAAGAAAATGTGTAGAAGGTCATTGATAAAAAAATTAAAAAGTAACAGACCTAAACCACTGCCGTGATGGACACCCGATAAATAATATGCGAACTTAGATACGGATGATTGAAAAATAACTCGTTGTATTCGTGAGCAAAGGATATCGTCGATCTAGTTAAGATAGTCTTTAGGAAATCCAATAAAGCTCTGAATTTTCTCCTAAAATCCTTTAATAACAATAAAACTAATTACAAGTAAGTCAGTGGTAGTAGATATTGATTTCACAAAATCTAGTTGGCTTTGTGAAATAATAGAACTACAAAAGTGCTGTAGCTAAGATATTATCAATTTTTCAAGTTATTTAGAAATAGCAGACAGTAAGGAAATACTCCTTTAGTACTTAATATAAAATTTCTTATGAGTTCCTTGGAAATCGATGGGAACGAACTGGAACTAACGGACAATTCAAATAATTTATATAGAGAACTAGCACAGTAACTGATACTCGATCAAGCCGAGGTGAATAAATTGGTTCAATAATATTAGGTTCGCTAAATACCAAACTTGCGAGGATAACAGGATAAACAAGTAAGAAGTCTGTAGTCGAGTGAACCCGACTACGAAAGCCCCTTTGCTTACATATACAGCCATACACACACATACTCACACATACACACAGTTCTGCACGTAGTTTAAGCCTTTTGACACCCGCGCTCTATTGTGCGATACTTAATGTTCTGTAACTTCCGTGTTTATTGTTCAATTTTAACCAAATTCAAATTCACAAAGTAGATCAATAATGCTTTAAATAATATATGTGCCAAAACGAAATTTGAATAGTTGAAAATTGTGCCTTATAATCGATTTTTTCAAACTGTGGGGGTCAGGGGAGGAAATTCGAAAATCTAAAACAAACTTGTAATGCGTACGAACATTAAGAATCTAGATTTCAAATTTAGTTGCTCTACCTATTATTTTGCGCCCACCACTTAACCCTTCCGCGCACCAAAACGATGATTTTAATGATGTATACCTTCAGAATTTTTTAATCAATCTTACCCAGACTTACAATATAGATCAAAAATGGTCTAATTATGATGTGTGCCAAAAAGAAATTCGATCGGTTGAAAATTGTGTTAATAATCGTTTTTTTCTAACCAGTAAGTGAGTACGTAGATTAAAAGAAATCTTCAAATGTATCGTCTTCCCCTTGATCACAGTTTGCTGTTATGCCTTCATAACAGAGTTAGAGAATGCAGATGCTTTACGCTTAGTATTAACAAAGATGAAAAATAGCGGCCCAGAGAAATATGATACTTTTTCCAAGAATTAGTATATTATATTCTAATATACTAGAGTATAGTTAAGCCAAGTATAGTCTATAGTATAGTATAAAAAAAGTAAATTATACAAAAGTAAAGTATATTTAGTACGATGAGTTTTTCCTAACCGTTTTTAAAAGCAATATCATTGTTTTGTAGATTATTTCTGTACGATGAGTTTTTCCTTACCC